>CAUZXS010005164.1:37500-110000 GCA_963585895.1 Sepioteuthis lessoniana | reverse complement strand
AGCCACTTGGGTGTTCCAAGCTGTGCAATGAATTCAATCTCACTGGGTGCCCCATACTACTGGTCTTGTACTTATCTAACCTTATTGGTTTAATTTTATGGCATATTAACTATTGTAGATTATTAATACCAAATCCATTTTTATACATATAAACAGTTCATTTTCAAACAGTTTAGTATAATTTTTTGTTTACACACAGTTAATGTCAAAACAGTTCTATTTCAAACAATTCAGTTTAGCATAAGTACAAAGTTTAGTTCTATTTGACCCATACATAGGACCCTATCAAATGCTACCTCTCTGGGCCAGAGTGGACCTCAGAGCAATTGCAATCGATAGGTACTCCACATTCCCCAAAGCTCCAGTATTACTAGAACCTCATTATCAGATTGTTTAGTGCCATATCTAGGACACTCGTGGGGGGGGTCTTACTCCTCAGTAGAAAAACAGTCGGTGTATTCTACAGCCCCAGCCCACTAGGTAATGCACAGAGTTAGATGTAAAAACAGTTTTATTTCAAACAATTCAAAATCACATGGTACCAATATACAGCCTCCATAATTAAGCACTGTGATCTTGCAGCAATGAGGTTGAGGGTACAGTGCATTCTCTTCTATACCATTACCTGAGGGTATGTAGGTGCATCAAAATCTCATCCAGATGCTCCAGACCTCAGTGAATTTTGTGAACATCTCTCCAAAAAAATACTGTGCCATTACTGGTAAGCAGTTTAATACATGGTCCTTTCAAAGAATACATTCTCCAACTGCTGGATGATGCTGGCAGAGTCCTAGTGTAGTAACAGCCTCCAACTGGCAAATCAACTGGAACTGCAATCTATCAGTGTTAGGTGATGCCAGCCTCCAAAGTGGGTCAGTCAAGTTGGAGAAAGCCTACAGTCCTACCTGTGAATGTAGGAGTTTGTATTTCAACCCGTATAGTTTTTAGATTGAACTTTGCCTCCCACATTAGTTGCTTCCAGGTGGAGGGTGTTAACACTGAACACTGGCTAGCCTGAATTCAGTCTTTTTTAAATTGACCAGCATGCAAGACTGACATTTTTCTTTGTGGGTCACTAGCAAGGCAAAAAGAGTTTTCAAGTTGAGGAATGTATGCTTGCTTTATGCTGAACATGTGCACAAAAAGATATACATCATCAGTTCGAGACTCTTGTCTGATTTTTGGCACGAGTTGCTGCTGTCACAGTGAAAACTCCTTTTTTGTTAACAAGGTAAAATATTTGCGAATTTTTGTTACATTGCGAAATTTGGAGTAACAAAAAAAAAAAAAAAAAAAAAAAAAAAAAGGAAAATGATACTTTGTTAATTTGCAAACAGCAGCTTAACAAATTACAAAGATAAACTTCCAGTCTACTCTTGAAAAAGGACATTTCTTTGTAGCTGAATAAGTGCAACTTGTTCAACCCCTTCTTGCGTGTAAAAACCCAAGCATTTTTTAATGAACCCCTTGTTTGTAAAACAAAAAACACAAACATTTTGTTTAAAGAAAAACGAACTGTTTAGCAAAAACTTGAGTACAGAATATCTGCGCCATATAAAAAAAAATTGATCTTTATTTCCGGAGCAGCATATCGCTACTTTTTTTTTTTTGCAAATTTCTATGAACATTATTTTAAAATATTTCATATATTGGACGTTATTTTCGTAGTTGTGCACTCTATCCAAGCTAAGAGCCACACAACATGTATTGTACGATCTTGCTGTGTACATTGCCCTGTTTTGTCTGTTTTTCATTCTACCTATCTCCTCTTTGCTCCCCAATTTTTTTATATATTTTTGTTATTGTTCTGCTTCTTCTCTGCACTCCTTTAAAATTATATACTGTTTGTGAGAGTTCATGTGCTGCCTACCTCGATCATAACCCTTTTTCATATTTGTTGGTAATTAATCATAACGTTGGATAAAGAGTTCAACTCTGCATCTCGATCTTCCAACAGAACTGCTAAGAGCTGTCCTGAAACTCGAGATCATCACATGGTTCTCATAGGAAGTCAACAGACACCTCAGTGGAAGTCGCTGCCCCCAAGGTGAAATTGCAGTATATAGACAAGGAAGCCAAGCAAAAGGCAGAATTAGATAGAGTCAAGACAGAAATAAAGCTTCAAATGGCCCAAGCCAAATTGGACGCTCTAGAGAGTGCATGGGATTCTGTTGACGAGAAAAGTCAACAGGCTCCTGAGGTTAATGCTAACCATAAGGTGTAGAATTTTCTGAAGTCTCAAGTGGTCAACAATGAGCCTCTGTTGGAAAATGCTGTGGGACCATCTCTAACCGGATCAGATGTTTTGTTTGAAGACCAAACATTGACGAAAGAAGTCGAAACTAGTCGATCGCCTTTGAACCCCGATACACCCCAGTTTTTGCCTCAAAAACTGGCACGGTACTTACCAGCGACAACTGGCAAATGCTCATGATAATCGACCACCAGCACTCCTTGCTGGTCATTGAATTCCCTCACAACGGACTGATCGGATGGGCGAGGACACTTTGGGAGCTAGTCAAATCTTTGGCTGAACAAGTTAGTCTAAGTCAATTGCCTCCACCTGAGCCTAGTGTGTTCTATGGTGATCTGATGAGGTATCCAAGTTGGAAAACCGCATTCCAGACCCTGATTGAACACCAAAGGATTCCTGCTGGAGAAAGGCTACACTATCTAAAGAAATATATAGGTGGCCAAGTCAAGGATACAGTGGAAAGCTACATTTTGCTCCCACCTGAAGACACCTTCAAGGAAGCTAAGAGTTTGCTTGAGGAACAATATGGAAACCAGTTTGTTATAGCCAATGCCTTCAGAGACAAACTGGAAAACTGGCAGCATATCAATCCCATAGATGGAACTGCCCTGCAGAGGTACGCCAACTTCTTGAGACAGCACAACACAGCTATGAAGAGCATAGGGAGTCTCCAGGTCCTAAATGATGAACACAAGAACCAGAAGATGCTCCGTAAATTACCTGATTGGGTCATAACAAGATGGACAGGTTTTGTATCATAATGGAGAGATGACAAGGGTGAATTGTCTTCCTTCAAGGACTTTATGGAGTTCATCGGAAAGCAGGCCCAAATAGCCACAGATACCATAACCTCACTTCAATCTATGAAGTGTGACCAACCAACAAAGGATAAGCCCATTTTGAACAGAGTAAAACCTGCGCAATACAGTAGAGAGGGTAGGACCCTTGTTACAATCAAGGAGCATCCCAAAAGGAATCCAATCAACAGAAATGAAAATTGCATACTTTGCCAAAGTAGTCATGACTTGGATGCCTGCGCCAACTTCAAGGCAAAAACTCTCTCGGAAGGAAAGCAGTTAGCCAGAGAGAAGGGACTATGCTTTGCATGCCTACACTTTGGACATATTTCTCGCAAATGCAGACAAAGAAAAAGGTGCGACATCTGCTCCAGGTTGCACCCTACATCCTTGCATGGGGACACAAGATCAAAGGAAAGAGAAAAGGATGAGATGAAAGGTACCCCAACGCCTGTGGATAGTACATCTGGAACAACACTTAAATTACACCGAGTCATCCAGAAAAACCTCCATGATTCTCCCTGTATATGTGTCCCATGCAGAGAACCCAAATTCAGAACGACTTATATATGCAATTCTGGATTTACAGTCGGACACAACATTCACTTTGCAAAATACTTGCAAATCACTAGGACTGATGGGCACACCTGTGAAGCTAAAGTTGTCTACCATGCATGCCGAGAATAAGGTCATTGACAGTACCAAGGTGCAGGGACTGATGGTTCATGGCTTCAACAGCCCACAGAAAATAAGGCTACCCAGTACCGACACAAGGGACATTATGACAGCAAACCGAGCACACATCCCCACGCCAGAAGTAGCAGAATCACTGCCACATCTGCAACCCATTGCTAATTTTATTTTGCCATTACAGGACTGTGAGGTTGGCCTACTGATTGGGTACAACTGTACCAAAGCGTTGACACCCAGAGACATCATCGCACCGACTGGTAATGGACTGTCACTATCCATGTCTTCCCAAGCAATGTTGGAATTAGCCATCACATTGTGGTTAAGGACACAGCCAGAGACCTCACACTAGCCAAGAATGTAGGACCAGAACCCACATTATTTTCGTTAAGGAACCAGATAAAGGAAATCATTGATCCTAATAGTCTGATCAAGATGTTTGAATTGGATTTTAGTGAACATCATGCCGAGACAAAATCCTTATCTCTAGAGGATAAAAAATTTCTCTCTATCTTGGAAAACAAACTACCGTCAATGAAGGGTGATACGAAATGCCTTTGCCATTTTGTGATACTATGCCTCGTTTGCCAAACAACCGAGAAATGGTACTGCAACATCTGCAAGGATATTTCTACAGAGATTGGTCATATCACTACCAATACTCCAAATTCATCAAGAAACTGATTGACAAGGAACATGCCAAAAAGCTAACCAAAGAGGACATGGGAGAGAACAAGCATGTATGGTACTTGCCTCATGGTGTCTATCATCCGAGGAAACCAGGGAAGCTTTATGTTGTATTTGATGGTAGCGCACGATACATATCCCAATCGTTGAATGAACTCTTGCTACAGGGACCAGATTTCATCAACTCACTTTGTGGTGTTCTTTGTCGATTTCACAAAGAACCTGTTGCCTTTGTATGTGACATCGAGCAAATGTTTTTGCAGGTTTGAGTGGAGACCAGTCATCAAGACTACCTTAGGTTTCTGTGGTGGGAAAATGGCACTGTGGACAGCAAGCCATGCACATACCGCATGACAAGACACCTGTTTGGTGCAGTATAGTCTCCTGGCCATGCAAATTTGGCACTTAGGGAGATTGCAACAGAGGGAGAAGCCAACTTTGGGATGGATGTGGTGAATTTCATAAAGAAGGATTTTTATGTTGATGATGTCTCTATGCCTCAGGAAGCTGTAAGTCTCATCAAGAGGAGCATAGCCCTCCTTAAAGGAAATGGTCTAGTTTTGCACAAGTCCCTGTCAAATTCCAAGGAAGTACTGCAGCAAATACCACCAAAAGCCCGAGCCAAGGGATTTACAAACATCGACATTCACAAAGACAGCCTGCCTATCAAGAGGACTGTGTATTCAATGGTGTGTTGAGCCAGACACCTTTCAGTTCAGGATTGTGCTAAATGAGAAACCCTTTACCAGACGAGGTGTTTTATCCACCTTCAGTTCCGTGTATGACCCTTTAGGAATCATCGTACTATTCATCTTGAAGGGGAAGCAGATTCTACAGGAGATGTGCATGAACCAATTAGACTGGGATAGCCCTATTCCGGAAAGCCTACAACCATAGTGGCGGCAGTGGATTGCAGAGGTTAAAAACCTGGATTCTGTTATTAAAAGATGTTTGAAGCCCACAGATTTTGATGAGGTGGTTATGGCGGAAATACACCATTTCTCAGATGCCAGCACCATGGGTTATTGGCTTACGTTTGATCGATCGCAATCAGTGAGTGCATTGCTCTTTAATTATGGCAAAGGCCAAAGTCACACCCATCAAACCTGTTACTATACCCAGACTCAAGCTTATGGCAGCTCTCATTTCTGTGAGGATCAGTGCAGCACTACTTGAAGAGCTGGACATTTCAAATGTTGTGGAGCAGTTTTGGACAGATAGCAGTGTTGTTCTCAGCTACATCAGAAATGAGGCTCGTTGCTTTCACGTATTTGTAGCAAACAGAGTTCAACAGATCCATGATGACACAGATCCGTATAAGTGGAACTACATTTGTTCAGCGAATAACCCTGCAGATTTGGCCTCACGTGGAGCAACGCCCAAAGAGCTGATGGACAAGATATGGTTCAATGGTCCAGATTTTCTATGGGAATCGAAAGCGCCATTTGCACCATGTCTTGAAAATGATGACCCAGAAGTAAGGGCTCATGCACATTTAATATCATTGTGGAACCCACTCAAAAACCCTCAATACTGGATCACTTGAACTATTTCTCTGATTGGACAAGAGCCACTGAGAGCCATAGCCCATTGCCTGAAGTATAAGGAAAAATTAAGAGAGCGTGCATCTACAAAAGAGAAAGATGCTATGGAAAACCCACCTGCACTGGCAGTGATAGACTTGCAAAAGGCAAAAGTCGAAATTTTAAAACAAATACAGAAGGAGGCTTTCAGTCAGGAGTTAGAAGATTTAAGTAGGTCCATTTGAAAACCGTGGATGGTGGCAACAGGAATGACAGGCATCTAAGATGCACATCCCCATTTTATCGCCTTGACCCCTTTCTTGATGAACATTATCTGCTTCGTGTTGGTGGTCGGTTAAATAAGGGATGTTTCTGCAAAGATCTAAAACATCCTGTCATACTTCCCAGAAAGTCCCATATAACTCAACATCTCACACTTTCACCAAAAGCTCAAACACCAAGGTCGTAACATGACCACTAATGAAATTAGACAAGGTGGATTTTGAATTATAGGTTGCAGCTCGGCAGTCTATACTTTCATCTCAAAATGTGTTATATGCCGTAAGTTCCATGGTAAAATTCAGGAATAAAAGATGAGTGACTTACCAACGGAGAGAATCCAACCTGAACCATCCTTTACTTACAGTGGTGTTGATTTTTTGGACCTTTTTATATCAAGGAGGGTTGAAGAGAATCGATAAGATATGGTGTTCTTTTTACTTGTATATCGTCCGGAGCGATCCATTTGGAAACAGCTGCCTCACTTGACACAAGTTCCTATCTGTTCATGGTGCGATAAGACAGCTAAGATCAGACAGAGGAATGAATTTTATTGGTGAGAGTCGTGAACTCTGCGAGGCCATGGAAGAAATGAATTACAGCCAGCGACTACATCACTTTCAAGCACAACACACCTTCGGCTAGGCACATGGGTGGTATTTGGGAACAGCAGATCTACACGATTTGAAATGTACTCTCCTCTCTTACGCATGACTTTGGTGCCAGCTTAGACGATGAGTCTCTAAGAACTTTCCTTTGTGAGACGATGGCCATTGTTAACTGTCAACCACTCACTGTGGATGGCCTAAATGATCCTTTAACAGCAGAACCGACTCCGAATCACCTGTTGACAATGAAGTCCAAGATCATATTACCACCACCGGGAAATTTCCAAAAGGCCAGATTTATACTGTCAGAAGAGGTGGCGACAAGTACAGTATTTAGCAAATGAGTTTTGGACACGCTGGAAGAAGGAATTCCTTCAGACGCTTAAGGAGAGAAGAAAATGGGGTGGACAACAAAGAAACATCTCCATTGGGGACGTCGTCCTAATCAAGGAAGACAACTCCCCTAGAAACACTTGGCAGCTAGGACTAATCATCGAAACAATCCCCAGCAACGATGGTTTGGTTCATAAGGTGAAATTTGAACAGGATGGGTCAAAGAGACCAACCATCACTAACTTTAGAACCCCCTATTCACAAACTAATGGTGTTATGCGAAGCTGAGACCAGGGAAGTCCCCACCAAGGAACCATAACATGCATTACCCTTTTTGGTTCCAGACTTGAAAAATAAGTATTGCTTATTTTGGGGAGCCATGTGAATGTAGGAGTTTGCGTTTCAACCCGTATAGTTTTTAGATTGAACTTTGCCTCCCACACCAGTCGCTTCCGGGTGGAAGGTGCAAGAGGAACTTCCGGCCTGAACACCAGCTGGCACAAATTCGGTCTTTTTCAAATTGACCAGCATGCGAGACTGACATTTTTCTTTGTGGGTTACTAACAAGGCAAAAAGTGTTTTCAAGTTGAGGAATGTAGGCTTGCTTTACACTGAACACATGCGCAAATAAAGATATACATCTTAATCAGTTTGAGACTCGTGTCTTTGATTTTTGGCCCCAGTTGCTGCTGTCACACCTATCACTAGTCACACACACAACCTCCCAACTTCTTGATGGTATCAAATCTGAACAGCAGGTCAAACCCAAGCAACTTGTACTCCACAACCAGAACTTCAATACTGATAGGATGCCTGTTGCTTACATCAAGTTGGAGGAGTCCTACATCAGAGCACTTAGGGGTCCTTTTACCATCAGTGAGCACACCCACTTCCTTCCTCTTTCAAGAGTGACTTTGCTTTGTTTTACGGCATATCAACCTCAAGGGGTCATTTAATGCCAGCTGAGTTTTTAAAATAAAGTGGTGATGGTATTTTATTTTTTATATTTTTTTTTTTTTTTTTTTTTTTTTTTTTTTTTAAATACATTTTTGTTTAAATATTCATTATAAATATTTTTGACATTTTTTGTAGAAATGTTTTTAAATTTTGTTATATATGTGAACTTCCTTTATGTATCCAAGTAATTTTTTAGGATTTATCTGGTAGAAAATTGGTTTTAAATTTGTTGTTTGGTAATATTTTTGTCGTATTGGTTTTAAGTTGATACATTCGATTAGTATGTGTTTGATTGTATACGGTTTCTGGCATGGTATGCAATATGGGGCCTCTTCTTTTTTGAGGAGGTATGAATGTGTGAGTGTCCTATTCTTAATCTTGATAATGTTACTTCTTTCCTAGATATTTTGGTTAGATTTTTTTGTGAATTTCCTATTTGTGGCATTATTTTGTGTAGTTTTTTGTTTTGGAAGTTATCCCAGTAATTCTGCAATTTTTGTTTTGTATAAATGTTTATGGTTCTTTTTAAATCTGTAAAAGGGATTTTAAAGTGTGTGTCGAGTGTGCTGTTTTTGCTGCTGAGTCTGCCATTTTATTTTCCTGGATTCCAATCTGACTTGGTATCCAGCATAATATAGTTTGTTTTTTTTTGGCTATTCATATTGTTTAATTTGGTGAGCACTTTTGCTATTAGTGGGTTGTTAAATTTTTTTCTCAATTGCTACTATGGCAGATTGGGAGTCAGAAAATACTATGTGTTTAGTGTTCCTGCTCCTGGAGATCAGGTCAAGTGCCAAGTTTATTGCATAGACCTCAGTGCTGAAAATTGAGGTTTCTTTTGGGAGATGTTTTTTTAATTTGAATTTTTCTATTGATGATGGCTGCACTGGTTGTCACATTGTTTCGTTTGGATCCATCTGTGAAGATATGGATATAGTTGGAATATTTTTCTTTGATTTTTTGGAATTTTCACGGAATGTTATTGGATGGGTGGGGTTTTTTTTGTTGTATTTACAAAGACTCAAGTCTGTTTTGGGAGTTATGATTTTCCAAGGGGTGTTTTGAATAAAGTTGTTTTGTGAATTTTAGTTATTAGTAAGGCTGCTTCCTTGTAGATAGGTTCACTTCTGAGTCCAAAAGTTTAAATTGAATTTTCACTTTGTTGGAAAAGATCTTTGTATTTGGGATAAAAGGTGCTGTTGTGTGCAGGATTGTTGAGGTCGGCTTTTAATTTTGTGTAGTATTTTAATGCAAAGTTGTTGCATCTTAGCTTTAGGGGAATTTCATTTGCTTCGGCATATAGGCTTTCTACTGGAGTTGTTTTGAAAGCACCTAGTGCCAGTCTTAGTCCAATGTGATAAATAGGGTTTAATGATTTTAAGTAAGATTTTCTTGCAGATTGATAAATGAAGCAACAGTAGTCTATTTTGGATCGAATTAAAGATCGGTATAATTTTAGTAAAGTGTTTTTATCAGCTCCCTAATTTGTATGGGCAATAACATTAAGCAATTGTAATGCTTTATTGCATTTTGTTTTTATTTAATTGATGTGTGGAATGAAGTTCAGTTTTTTGTCAAATATAAGTCCAAGGTGTTTATGCTGGTCTACAAATAGGATATTTTCTTTCTCGATATTAAGTGTTGAATTGTTGTGCAGTATTCATTGGTTACAGAAGTGGATGCATTTTGTTTTAGTTTTTGAGAATTTGAAACCATTTTCTGTTGCCCATTTGCTGATTTTATTGATGTTGTGTTGTAGTTTTCTTTCAAGAGTAAGGATATATTTTGATTTATAGCTTATTGAGTAGTCATCGACATATAGAGATCCATATATGTCGGGTGAGAGCTCTTTTATTATATTGTTTATTTTGATATTGAAAAGAGTGGTTGATAGAATACTGCCTTGTGGTACTCCTTGGTTTTTTTTTTAATCAGATAGAGTGGATCTGATGCATATTTGGAAGGTTCTACCAGTTAAAAAATTCTTAATAAATTTTGGTAGTCTGCCTCTTAGTTTGAGATCATGAGTCTTTTATGATACCAAATTTCCATGTGGTGTCATAAGCTTTTTCTAAATTGAAAAGGATGGTTAGGATATGTTCGTTTTTTATAAAACCTTCTCTTATATAAGTTTCAAGGTTTGTTAAGTGGTCTATGCAACCTCAGTTTTTTTTTTTTTTTGTAGCCACATTGTTTATTTGATATTAAGTTATTGGTTTCTAGGTACCAGATTAAACAGTGATTAACCATTCTTTCTAAGGTTTTGCATGGGCAGCTAGTAAGTGCTATTGGGCGATAGTTTTCAGGGTATGAAGTATTTTTTCCTGGTTTTGGTATGGGAATTATTGTAGCTTGTTTCCGAGATTTAGGGAATTGTTTTCCTGTCCAAATGTTATTGTATGTTTCGAGTAGGAGTTCTAAGGATTTTTGGGGAATTTGTTTTAGGAAGCTGTAGTGAACTTCATCAGGTCCTACTGCTGAATTGTGAGATTTTTCAATGGCAGTTTTTAATTCTGTTATTGAGAAGTTCTCATTGTATACTTCTTGGTTTTTTGAATTTAGATTTATTTTGTATTTTTCTTTGTTTTTTTAATAATTTGAAATTGTTTGCTGTAGTGTTTAGATGAGGAATTGTCTGAGAATATTTCAGCTAATTTGTTGGCTATTGCCTTTTTTTCTGTTATTTTGCTGTTTTTTGTGATAATTGGGGGAGGATTATGTTTTCTGGAGATTTTTCTAACCATTTTCCATATTGTTTTAGGTTTAGTGGAGGTATTAATTTTACTTATATACTCCTGCCAGCATTTCTTTTTTTTTTTTGTTTCTTTTATTATTTTGCGTGCTTTTGCTCTTTTTGTTTATATTCAAAACAGTTTTTGATGATAGGTTCTTTTCTGAATTTTTTTTTTAAAGCTGCCTTTCTTTGTTGGGTTGCTTTTTTTGCATTCTGCATTAAACCAAGGTTTATTTTTTTGTTAGGGATGGAGTTTTTGGGAATACATTCTTCAGCTATAATAATTAGAGTTTTTGTGAATTTTTCTACAGTATGGATTTTTTCTTTTATGAGTTCTATTGAGCAGAGTTGACGGAATTTTTCTCAGTTTGCTTTATTTGTGTTCCATCTAGGAGTATGATTATGCGTGATTATATTATTTTGGATGATAATTGGATAATGATTGCTTCTGCATACATTGTCATAGGTGCTCCATGTATTAATCCATGAAGCTGGATGGGTCACACATGGTAAGGTCAATGGAACCTCGTGATCCATTTGTTGGATTTATATGTGTAGGCTCTTTTTGTTCAATTTTGTTTTCTTTTGTGTCTGTTTGTTGGCTTCCCCATAAGGTGTTATGACTATTGAAGTCACCTAATCGGATGAAGGGTTTAGTAAGCCATTTAGTTAGATTTTTGAGTTCGATTTCATTAATTTGTTGATGTGGAGGTATTTATATAGAGCAGATTGTGATAGTTTTATGCGACTTGTGTTGTGACTGCTTGGAGTTTTGACTTTATGGGAAATTGGCTTTGTGGTACGTCATTTCTTACAAGAATTGATGTGCTTCTGTTGGCCTGATGTCCTGTATCATGGATGTAGTGATTCTGTTCGTAGTTTGGAGTTTTCAGGTTGCTGTTTTCTTTTAGGAATGTTTCCTGAAGGCAGATGGTGGCAGGATTTAAAAGAGATAAGTATAAGTAGTTCATTGAAGTTTGGTTTAATGCCACGGCAGTTCCATTGAATAATATTGTGTGTTTTGGATGAACTAATTTGTTTACTGTTGGTGTTCATTTGTGTTATGATGTCTGCTGGTGGAGGGGTTTTGAACTTTAGTATTTACTGTTTCACTGTATGATTTTATTTATTTTGTATGTTTGTTTTGGTCCCATTGTAATTCCTTGTAGGGGAGACGTTTTTTAAGTTATGTTTGGTTTGTGAACTGGTTGGTGGGTATAGTGTCTTGGGTCTCCATCCAATCAAAGGGTGGGGTGGGGTAGATTCATTTGTATTCTTGGAATTTTCAGATCATTTCATTTTCCCTGGGGAAGATTTTATTTTGCTTTTAGTTCTGTTTTTTGGAGGTAGATCGTTGGCTTGATTTGCTCCTTTTTTGGTTTGATGGTTCTTTTTGGTTTGCATTTTCTATAAGGTAGGTTTATTTAAAGGTTTGGTTATGTTCTTGCTTTCCATTTGGTTTTGTTCTGTTTCAGTGAGGAATGCGGTTCTATTTTGTGTATTTGGACAACTTGAAGTAAATTCTTTAAAAAGGATTTTGGGGTTTGGTTGGTTTTTGTGTGGAGAGACGGTTCTTATTTCTTCTTTTGGAAGTTGCTTAGAGGGATTTATTTCAATATATTTTGATGTTTTTTCCAGTTTATGTTCAGTCATAGGTTTAGGGTTTGTACTGTTAGAGGAGAGTTTTAAGAGTATAGGTTTTATTTCTTGGATGAGTTTTGGCCAGTCTTGAGGTCCTAGTTGGAGATTAGTTCTTGGTAGTTTTCTCCTTTTTTTACTCTCCGTTTTTAAATTGTTTTGGGAGATTTGGGAATAGGTTTTTTTTTTTTTATGTAGCCTTCAACTATTTTGGGGGCTTCTGGATAGGAAATGTTTTAGGTGTGTTTTATGGTTAAGATTTATTTTCTTTTTTTTTCCAGGCTGGGCATGATCTGGTATAGGATGGATGGTCTTTACCACAGTTGGCACATCTGTTGTTGAGATTGTAGTTGATGGTGGTATGGTTTGTTTCTCGCTCTCCACATTTACCATGTATAGTATGTCCATTGCATACACTCCCATGATGGCCAAATTTTTGGAGTGGATTTGGGATATAGTTCAATTTTTTCATTAATGTAGCCAATTTTTATTTCTTTCGGAGTTGTAGGTTAGTTGAAGGTTAATATATGTGTTTGTTTGTATTGTTTGGTTTTCTTTTTTGATGGTAATTCTTTTTATATCAGTTACACCTTGGTTTTTTAGTTTGGCTAATATTTCTTCCCTTGAACACTGGGAGAGTTCTTCATTTCTTATAACTCCTTTAGAGGAGTTTAGGGTTTTATGTGGGTATGTTTAAATTTTTAAGTTATGGAATATTTTCATACACACTTTGTGTGTTTTTTATTTTCAGTTTCAATCATTATTGTTCCATTTCTTAAATTTTTAACTGTTTTTGGACTGATATTTGTAGATATCATTTTCTGTATGCGGAATGGAGATAGTGGGGTATCTTCAAGCGATTCTAATATGATGAATTTTGGGAACGGAGGTTCAGGCTGTATTTTTTCCTCGTCAGAGTTGTCCGACTATGTAAGGTTGTTTGAGGTTTTTGCTTGGATTATATCATCAAGCTCTATAAATAAGTTTCATTGGCTATGCTCCCCACCCATCACTGAGCCCCACACGGGGATGTGCCTAGGGGGAAACCCATTCGCCAAGTAACATCAGGTAACCAGTATACTCATGCTGATGGTAGACAGTTTTAATTTTGTCCCTGGACTTTCATTCCCAAGATAATTACTTACCCAAGGACAGAAAGGAGAATAGGACTTTCCTCAGCATGAGTGACCCTACAGCCATCGCTCTCTAATTCAGATTTTTTAAAGAAAATCTGAAAGAGGGCTGACATGACCAGCTAATTGATCGAATCAGGCCTCTCTGACCACCAGTCTAGCCCAGTAAGGGCCAAAGTGGAGTGTTGCAAGTCGCATGACCTCTTTAGTTACCAGGTCATAGACTGCTCAGCCACCAAGATCCTATCCTCAAGCATTACGGGTTACCACCAATTGCCAACAGGTAGCCTCATTGGGCGGAGTACTCCTCTGCAGAGGTGCAGTCAGCATATTCTACAGCCCCAGCCGACAGGGTGATCTTCCAAGAATGAAAAAGCGGTTTGCTTACAAGCAACCGTGAGCAGCCCATGTCTAGTAGGGTCAAACTCCTAATCCCACTGATCCATACAGCAATTGAGGCTAGAGCCACCTTAATATGAGGCTCAGGGAGTAGGCTGGCACTTAGGCCTATTCTTCTGGCTCATTTCCTGGACAATTATGGGATATATGGCTTACCATGTCACACTTGTCTGGGATTTCCACCATCTGATGTACAGTCCTTTGCAAAATGATTGGGACCATTTCAGCGATGACATGATATGAGACCTGGAAGATCCCTTGTTTTACCCCGAGTTGTTTGTACTACTGCAACAGCCATACACTACTCCATCACCTCATCTTTCATAATTGCTCACACATGGGCCAAAAACTGCTGATGGACAAATTATTCACCTGGGTTGAAGAGTGAAAATGTTTAACCTGGTCTGGTGATCCCCGCAGAAACACACACAGTATGCCACAGATGCTCATTCAACCAAACAGAACTGAGAATCTCAACTCCATCAGGACATCTGTCAACCGATTCCTCAGTGGGGAAGACATTTCTCAGCAAATCGCTCATAGGTTAGGAACCTGTCCATAGCAAAAGCACCACCCATTAGCCTTAAGGAGACTGTGCTCTGGATATTTCATTTGGCACATCTTGCAAACCAATTCAGCATTTTCCATCCACTCAACCACTGATGGCCCAGATACAAAGCCGTTAAACCCAGCTATGAGTTTGAGTTCAAATTTCACTTCTGTCATTTTTGGCGAAATAGCTTGTTCTTTTTCATTCTCCCACCAAATTGTGTCTGCCAACAAAAATAATGTATTCACTCAATTACATCTTTCTCCCACATGTGGTGTTTTACGCTTGGCCAATATACCCGCTTAAAAAAAAATTGCATTCTTCACTCGAGACTGCATTTCATTTTAAATAAGTGTTAGATCTGCCATGTTTTTTTTTCTCTCCCTCTCAGACATACGAGGATCATTAAATAAGTTTCCAGACTTTTTTTGTATGGGCACTTTTATTGATTGTACACACATGAAACTCTATTCCCCTTCAAAGTAATCTCCTCCAGTTGCAATGCACTTGTACCATTCCAACAACTTCTGAAAGGCCCCATCAAAGTCCTCTTGTGTGAGCGTGTAAATGACCTTCATCAAAGCCTCTTTTGTCTCATAACAACAACCTCTGGGCTTAGGGAATAAACAAAAGTCACAGGGAGCAAGGTCTGGACTATAAGGAGGGTAAGGAATTGTCTTGATGCCCATCTTGCTCAAATAGTCTGTGACAAGGATGGAGTTGTTGACTGGTGCATTGTCCTGGTGGAAATACTACTGACCCGATTTGAAGAGTGCTGGCCTCTTCCCTAGGAATCTCTTCCTGAACTCCCTTAAAACCTCAACATAGTAAACCTAACCCTTTGGCCAATCAACTCTGGTGTATTGACTTCCTTACTCCTCTCACACCTCTTATCATCCCTCACAGACTCCCTGCCTTCCTTGAATCTCTTATGCCACTCAAAAACTGATGCTCAATTCATGCAAGATGCTCCAAAAGCAGTCTGAAGCATTCTGTGTGTTTCTGTGGCATTTTTTCCAAGTTTAAAACAGAATTTTATTGCATATCGTTCTTCTAAGTGCCCTCGTTGCATTTTTGAAATTCCCCATCTGTGACAATCAGGCTTTAGTAGGGTGTATTCCAATTGCTGCTGTAGCTGTTCATTTGAACGTGAAATCATCAAAATTGGTCAGTCATCTCATAAGATGTATAGCAATAACATACTGAATTTTCAAGAGTCTACGACAATTCTAAATGCCTATACAAAAAAGTCTGGAAACTTATTGAATACACCACGTACCATTCATTCAGCATGTCAGGCACAAACATGGTTGCTTTGCCACATGAGTTAAGCTGTCTTGCTTCTACATATCATTTAGAAAAAGAGAAGCCCCTGCCTGTACAAATTAAATCAGTCAAAATTTCATTAGAAACTTTAATATAGGATGTAAAATGACCTAAATTAAAATGTTATATATAATAATAATGCCCATATACCAAACTAACGACTACACACTCCTTCAAATAAGGGAAAAAAAAAAAAAAAATTTATAAAACTTAAACCAAAGTTGAATAAAACATGATTCATACATGCACACACAAATGAACACAGACATACATAGATGTGTGCGTATATATACACACACAAAAATTATTAGTAAAAAAATAATTACCATATATTTCAAACCACACTACCACTTAAAAAAAATTTCAAGACACACACTCACACAGAAAAAAAATATCAGTAAGTGAAATCTGAAACCACTCATACACACAAACAAAACATCAAATATCAAAGACCAATGAGGGGTAAAGCAGGCTAAGGTAAATACACTAAGAAAAAGAGAAGAGTGACCTCCATATAAACCCATAACCAATTTAAAACCATTCAAACTGCAAACAAGAGCAAGTTCAAATCTCATTGAGTACCCCATTAACAAGGCCTTGTGCTATATATGTTCTCTGATGAAAGCAACAAGTTAGAAACATACATGTATGTAAGAAAATAAATAAATCCTAAAAAAATAAAAAATAAATGAAAAAAAAAATTTTTTTTAAATAAAATAAAATAAATTTTTTAAATAAAAATCTCTTCGTGGACCTACTCATTTTAAAATATTTCTTTCTCTCTTTGGACCGACAACAAAAAATCTTTTATATAATAATAATTAGTGCATATATATAATTTCTAAAAATCTTTGCCCTACTATAGAAGTAAAATTCAGTCTTTAAGAACCAGGAAATTTAATAATTAGTAACCATCTAGGTAAACATGTATGGAAAAAAAAAAAGGGAAGAGTAAGATGAAAGTAAAGTAATGACTAGAATCTGATGACAGCCATTGGTCAGTGTGTTCTCACTCTCTCGGGCCCAATGGCTGGAACTTCTTTTGCGAAGATAGTTAAACAGTGTAGTTAGGAATATATAAAAGAAGAAATGGTCATTTAAGAAATGAACGATTCAGCGAAGGTCTGGCATTGTGAAATCCACATAATGGGTGATGTACAATTACATAAACATTAGTATCAGTCATAAAAAAAATTCAAGTAAAATCTAATAGCTAAAATAAGGAGTTAGTTTTTAAACCCTGAAATATAAAAATGACTGTTGGACTTTAACAAAGATAAAACCTTATAATTTAAAAGCACCAGGTAGTAGGTCTGGTAGAGTAATACTATATGACAAATTCAATACAACATGGGACTCGGATGACAGATCTTAGGGTCATAATTGTCAGGTGCTCCCTAGATAGCCAACATGGGGGATCCAATCAGCACCCTGGAAATGTTGGCTACTCTTATTTCAGATAGACTAAATCAACAATGTATCTGAAAAATCAAAGGAAAAAATGAACTTGAAAAGACAACTTATTTTAAAAGAAATCCTATGCAAAGAGGATATAGGAAACATGTGACAGAGAGAACTTACCTCACCCCCAGGTGGATTAATTAACGATTCTAAGAGATTAGGATGAATTTACTAATTAAATGGATAGAAGGATAGATTTAGAAATAAGTTTGTTTTTCTATAACACAGAGAATAAGTAAATGAATTTCCTATTATTTTTTTATCATTTTATTTTCTATCTTTTTTTTCTTCTTCATTTTAGAATAATGTTCCTGGAGTCGAGTCTTTAGTAAGTAAGGTGATGGTTCGGGGAGTGGAGAGATGGATTTGTTGATTGAATCCTGTGATAAAAGGGTTAATGAAATCTCGTGTGGTCTAAGGATGAAGTCCAGGTATAAAAGATTGAGACAAGATAAGTGGATTTTTTCTGACTTAGTGATATTTGTCTGGACAGGACACAGTGGGGTGTCCAGAATTCATTTTTAGTACCTCTTGAGGACAGCCATCAGGGAGTTTCTAAGGGATATACAAAATATCGGGTGGTCCAGGCAATTTACATATTCATGGGCGTAACCAAAAATTGTTGCTATTCCACCCCAGTCCATATAAGCAGTGCGCAGAATCCAGTCAGCAGTTGAGTAGAGTTCGAGGATTAGCCTGAGAGTAAAGAGTTAGCTTCAGAGTTGAGGGTGAAGTTGGGAATTAGTTCAGAGTTGAGAGTTCCAAGCGAGAGTTCAATGAGACAGAAATGACTGAATTGTGCTGGCCCGATCAAAATCAATAGTTGAACATAGAACTTTGCGAATCTAGATCGTTATGTCAACAAAAGCCAAGAAAAACAAACTTTTAAAAGTAACCAAGAATCATTAGTTGTCTCCCTTACACCTTCTGTTCTCTCTGTCACCTTCTAAAACAAGCAAATAAGTCTCATGTGACCTTTTTTTCTTTTGTACTCTACGCATTTGTGTAATTTCTTCTATGGGGAGAGAAAGACTTTGAGAAAGTTGTATTATACAAGAGTTGAAAGTGTTACTTTTCTCTTTTTTGTGTTCTTGTGTATCATGACAGGAACTATTTTCTGATAAACAGCGATTTTTCTTCGGCATATTCCAGCCAAAATTAGATCAACTCCCACGGTTGAAATGATCTGAGGTAACTAAAACACTGCTATTTGGATAAAAAAATTCACGTGACAAATGGTGGCAGTTACTTCAATTCAAAAAAGAGAGCCGTGTGATTTGATTTCGGTGAAAATTCCCAAGCTAAGCTAAACATACCAGTCAGTGCTGAATACTACATCAGAAACAAATGATAGAGATCTGGGCAGAACTTTCCAACTAAGTGAGATTGGTTTTAAAGAAAGGCTGGTTATTGGAATTAGAAATATGTGGAAATTATTGCAACATATCTAAAACACATCACCAAACTGAACGAGTTAATCTACATTGGAGCAAAACTAGTTAGTGATAATATAGGTATCCTGCTATGGAATCCAAGCAGAAATACAAAACCTGGATGGGAAATGAGGCTAGAAGAACAAAAAGAAACTGTAACAAACAAAACTGCTAAGGAAGGTAAAACACACAAGAACCTAATGGGAAGACCCCAAAAAGACAACTGCTAACAAGTCTGACAACACAATTAGAAGAAATATATTAAAAAAATTTTGGCAAAAGGGAGACTCAAACAGTAACGAAACAGGGTCAAGCAATATAAACAAAACAGGATTTTCAAAAATAACTAAAATCTCTACCATCAAATTAGAAAAGAGAACACAAGAACAAAACAACAGGATGCAAAAGTAACAAAACAATTTGAGTCAAACATAAAATTGGAAAGAACATAATAGAACTGCTGAATAGATAAATAACATGAAAAAAGAATTTGAAGAACTTAATAGGGGCCTCAAGGGGAAAATACACCTGGACTCACTAAGAGCAACACACAAGAAAATAGCAAACTGGAAAATAGCAAACTGGAAAATGCCAGACCATGATGGCATACATGGATTCTGGTTTAAAAAAATTCAGATCCATTCAGGACAGATTGGCTCTGCAACTGAGCAAATGTCGAAAAGAGGCAAGTATATCTACTCTAATCCCGAAAGGTACAAAGGAGAAAAAAAAAAAAAAAAAAAAAAAAAAAAAAAAGAGAAAGGAACCACACCCAGGAACTCTCAACCAATGATGTGTTTACCTATGACATGGAAAATACTGACTGCACAAATCTATTACTCTTTGTATGCTGCAGACTATTTCCAGAACAAGAGGTTGGTTGGATTTAATGGCATATCAACCTCTATAGGTTATTTAATGGCAGAGCCTTTTACATGATTTGTAAATGCAAATGTTTAGGTTGGTGATGGTTGGGTTTTATGGCAAATTGACCTCTTAAGGTTCATTGAGTGTGTGTATATATAAATGTCAAAGCTTTTTGTTTGTATAAACTTGATGGTTGAAGGTGTTGGTAACAGTCTATATCTTTAATAGGAGGCCAATTGTTTTTAAGAAGTTGATTATGTTTTTGAGAGCAATTTTTTTAAAATAGTTCCTTCATGCTATTCGCCTTATAAAAATTTTTCCTAGTGTGGTTTAGCTTTGTGCTTTCTATCAATATGTGCTTGATTGAGTATTGGTTTCCACATGGACATTTTGGGAGTGGTTCTTATTTATGAATGAAGGAGCAAGTCAGTCGAGTGTGTCTAATACGTAGTTGAGTAAGGGTAGTTTCTTCTCTTCTAGCGTTATTAGGATCCAGCTTCCTTTCTTTTAAAATTGGTTGTATTTGAAAGAGCTTATTGTGGGGATTTTCATCCCATAATTGTTGCCATTTTTTAGTTACTATTTGTTGGACTTTTAATGTTTTTATCAGGAGTCATGTTGATTGCAGCTTTAGCTAATGAGTCGGCTTTATCATTGCCCTGAATTCCAATACGGCTTGGAATCCCGCAAAATATCACCTTTTTGCTATGGATCAGTGAGTTGAGTTTGTTGAAGATCTTGACAATTAACAGATTTTCCAATTTGGTGTATTTGAGTGATTGAAGAACTGAGATGGAGTCTGAGTGGATAAATTTTTTTGAGTTACTTGATGAAATTAGGTCAAGTGCCAAGTTTATAGCATAGATTTCGGCAGAAAATATGGAGGCTTTTTTTGGAAGACATTTTTCAGAGATTTCTTGTGGAGAAGTACTCCACATCCAGTTCCGAAATTGCTTTTGGAGCCATCTGTGTAAATGTGTTGATATTTTGGATAGATTTCCTGGATGTTGTTTAGTTTCTCTTGGTATTTTAAAGGATGAGTTTTGTTTTTAGGTAGTTTATTTAAGTCAAGGATAACGACAGGCTGCTTGAGTAGCTAAGGAGGAGAGCTTAGATGTATGGTATCATGAATGCTTGTGAGTGAAATGTCAGTCTCTTCCAATATGTTTCATACGGAGGCCGAAAGGTTTTATGGTCTTTTCTTTTTTATCAAATAGGCTCTGCTGTTTAGGGTAAAAAATGCAGTCATGAGCTGGATTGGTCAGGAGTGATTTTAGTTTACAATAGTATTGTAGTCCTAATTTTATAATTCTGAGTTTATGAACATACACTTCAGAATAAAGGCTCTTCACTGGGGATGTTCTAAAAGCCCCCAAGGTGAGTCTCAATCCTTCATGGAGTACTGTATTTAATGGTTTGAAGTAAGTTTTTCTGGCTGCTCCATATATGAAGCAGCCATAATCAATCTTGGAGCGGATTAATGTTCTGTACAGTTTCAGCAAGGCATGTTGATCTGCACCCCAGTCTTTGTGGGCTATTATACGAAGGAGTTTCAATGTTTTGTTACATTTGTCTTTTAAATACTGAATATGTGGAATGAAGGAGAGCTTTTTATCAAAAATAATACCAAGGAACCTATATTGGTTAACAACTGGTATTTCTGATCCATCAAGTTTTAAGGTTGGGCTGTTGTGCATTTTTCTTAGTTGGCAAAAATGCACATACTGAATTTTGGTTTTGGAGATTGTAAAGCCGTTTATCATTGCCCATTTATTTATTTTATTGATACCCTGTTGTAATTGACGTTCTGCTGTACGTATATATTTGGATGAAGAAGTAATGCAAAAGTTATCAACAAACAAATATTTATCAATGCTAGGATTGAGGCAATTTGCGATGCTGTTAATTTTCATGTTAAAAAGTGTTACTGATAGTATGCTACCCTGTGGAACACCCTCTTCTTGATTTTGAATATCTGATAATGTTGTGCCAATGCGGACTCTGAATTTTCTGTCAGGAAGAAAGGATTTTATAAAGTTAGGAAGTCTGCCTTTCAATCCGATGTTAAGCAGGTCATTCATGATACCATACCTCCAAGTAGTCTCATATGCCTTCTCTAGGTCGAAGAATATAGCTAAAAGGTGTTGCTTTCGTATAATTGCTTCTCTTATAGAGGTTTCTAATATGACCACATGATCCATTGATGATCTTCGGCTTCTGAAACCACATTGGAAATTGGTAAAAAGGTTGTTGGATTCTATGAACCAAACGAACCTCCTGTTGACCATGCATTCCATCATTTAGCACAGACAGCTTGTTAAGGCTACTGGATGATAGTTAGATGTGTAGAGATTATTTTTTCCTGGTTTAGGTATTGGGATGATGATTGCCATTATCCATGATTCTGGGAATGTGCCATTTTGCCAGATTTCATGGAAGGTACTTAGAAGATAATTTAAGGATTTGGGAGGTGAATGTCTGAGAAATTCATAATGGACATCATCTGGTCCAACTGTAGTGTTATGAGATTTTTGGATAGCTTCCTGTAGTTCTGACATTGTAAATGATTTGTTATAATTTTCAGTGTTATCTGATTGAAAGTTGAGCTTCTTTTTCTTTTGTAGCTTTGTATTTATGGAATTCTGTTTTGGAGTTTTTGGAAGAGAAGCAATATCTTTTATATTAGTGATTTGAATGTTGTTTTTAATGAGATGCTTGAGTGGAGTAGGATGATTTTTGCCAGCAATTTTTCCATACCATTTTTCAGACTGTGTTCGTTTTGGTGGAGGAATTTAGTTGGTTTACAAAATTTTGCCAACTAGTTCTTTTAGCGTGTGCGATTGTTTTTCTTGCCTTAGCTTTGAGCTGCTTGAACGAGTTGAGGTTACAAGCGCGAGCCGCATTTCATTCAGGGATGGCTATTTTACAGTCATTGTTAAACCAGGGAGTGTTGTGCTTGTTTGATGGAGAGCTTTTCGGTATAGTTTCGTTTGCTATTGTGATTAAGGTTTCTGTGAAGTGTTTTATTAGGACTGTACAGTTTGGGTCTTGGACTAGTTTTGTATTGCATAAGTTTTTAAACTTTTGCCAGTCAGCTTTGTTTGTTTTCCAGCAGGGAGGTCAGTTATTTTCTTTGATTGGTTGTGTTATTTCCAGAATTATGAGAAAGTGGTCACTGCCACAGGGATCATTATGGACTTTCCATATATAATCCAAATAGCTTGATGGATCAGAGAGAATGATATCGATCGTCAAGTGGGAACCGGTAGATGGGTTGAGATAAGTTGGAGTTTTGTTAGTCAATATGCTGAGATTATTGTCATTGATAAACTTTTCCAAATCTGTGCCCTTTTTGTTGTTTTTTTGGCACCCCCATATAGTATTGTGACTGTTAAAAATCACCTAATAAGATGTGGGGTTTAGGGATTTGTTCTATTAGTTTATAGAGTTTTTGGTTATGTAAGGGATCATGTGGAGGAAGATATATGCAGCAGATATTTATAGGTTTGTGTAGTGTAGCTTTGACAGGAATTACTTGAAGTTCACTGTTGATGTTTATTTGGTGTTGGGGAATGTCTTTCCTTACGAGGATAGAGATACCTCCAGAAGCTCTTTGTCCATCTTTGTGTATGTAATGATACGACCGAAAATTGTTTATTTGTAAATGGTTAATGTCTTTTCTCATTTTTATTTGGAAATGGTTAATGTTTCTTGAAGACATACTATTTTCGGATTATATCTTTTTAAGAGTAATAGTAATTCTTCATGATTGGCTTTAATACCTCTGCAGTTCCACTGTTAGTCATTTTTTTTTATTGTGTTTGATCAGGACAGTTCGACAGAATTATTTTGTTGTTCATTAGTAATCCTTTGCTCAGAACTCTTTATTGGTTTATTCTTTTGGGATTTAGTTTAAGTTTCTTGGAGGCTGTTTTCTATTTCCATTTTTTCTAGTTGTCTAGATTTGTTGAGCATTTCAATATTTTCCGTTTCTTGCAACTTTAGTTTTGATTTTTGTTTGTCTTTGAGGGGTTTGTTGTTTGGAGAAGAGTGAGTAGAAGTGGGAGGTCTTATTGGGGATCTTTGGTCTTTTAATCTAGTTTTTTGGGGCGATTTCATAATTTGATTTTTAATTGATCATGAGGTTGATGGTTTTTCATCATGATCGGCTTTTTCCAAGGGGGTCTGTGTTTAAGCGGGTGGCTCCTTATTTTCTGCAAGATCCCCTGATGTTTCTGGAGCTCTGACGATGTTAAATATCGATTTAATTTTATTGATATAGCCTTCCCATTCTACCCACTCCAATTGGATTAGGGTTTTAATTATCGACTCATAATTATAAGTAGATTTGTTATGTTGGACTGCTTGAGCATATGTGGTGGCTTTAGAGCCTACTACTATCTTTCTTGCTTCAAGGAAAGGAATATTGTTTCGGTGTTTGACTTTCAATATTTCCTTTTCTTGTCTCCAACTCTCACAAGATCTTGAATAAACAGGATGGTCTTCACCACATTTGGCATATTTATTCGGAAAGTTACAATCATTGATATTGGTGATCAGGATTTTGTTGACCACATTTCCCGCACACTTCCTTTCCTCTACAGTTATCCTCATGATGTCCATACCTTTGGCATTTATAACATCGTAGTGAATTCGGAATAAACTGTTCCACCCTCTCTACTGTATAGCTAACTTTAATTTTTTCAGGTATGGTAGGTCGATTGAATGTCATTGCATATGTTTCTGTCTCTATTATTTTCCCCTCTTTTTTAATTGTTATTCTTTTGACGTCCATTACAGCTTGATTCTTTAGTTCTGATTTTATTTCTTCAAGGGAACACAGTGAAACTTCTTTACTCCTTACAATCCTTTTACTCACATTCAGGGACTTGTGAGTGTAGGTTTTTATAGCTGTGTTGTGAAATCTTGTCATTTTAAGAAGGAAGTCCACATGTTTTTTCTTCGAAACGAATAAAATTTGTTTTTTCAGTTTTTTCACATTAATTGGAGTTAAATTGTTGGAAATAACTTTTTTGATTATAAATGGTGATAGTTGTGTAATGGGAGTTCCCGTAGATTCAATTACAATTAATCTAGGGAAAGGCACCTCAATGTCATCATCTGAATTGTCAGTATCTATAAATGCATGTTTAAATTTTTTATTTGAGAAAGAAGCCATGAGTGGTAATTATTCTTCGCTGGTCCAATGCTCCACCACCCACGATGGAGTCCAACTTGAGAAGGGAATGAACCAAGGGGATAACCCATTTGCCTTGGCCGAGACAGGGATACAATACCAGTATACTCATGCAAAGAGTATGATTCTGAGCCTCTGCCAAATTCTGCTTTTAATTACACAACAACCTAACGGTACTCATAAGTCCTACCTCTCAGCACAATTGACCCACAGCCTCTGCTTTCTAGCACATATGGAATAAAGGGTTGGGAATAGTTCTGCAAAAGTAGATCGAGTAGTTCCACAAGAATAGATTGCATGATACAATCGGGAGAAAACCAAACATATGTGCTAGGGCATGTCAGGACCAGCTGATTGATCGGATCGGGCCCAATCCAACCGCCAGACAGACCAAGTAAGGGCTAAAGTGATGTGTTGCAAGCCATTGACCACTCTGTCACCAGATCAATGACTGCTCAACCACCAGGGTTCCATCCTAGCGCCTTACGGGTCGCCGCCCACGGCCAACAGGTGGCCTCATTGAGGGAGTCTTACTCCTCTGCAGAGGTGCAGTCGGCGTATCCTAGAGCCCCAGCTGACAGAACAAGAGGAACAAATGACCAACTACATATAAACCAGCACATCCTCAAAGAAGCCAAAAAGAGGCAGAAAAATGTATCCATTGCATGAATTAACTTCAAAAAGACCATGGTCCAGCAAATTGCTTGATAGAGTGTCTGAAAATGTATAAAATATCTGATAGAATCATAAACTTCAAATACCATGGAAAACTAGAGGGTAAAATAGACAACAAGAGGACAAACTCTAGCAGAGGTAAAAATTTAGAGACAACTTCCAGGAAGACTGAGTCTTGCCACTGCTATTCATTAGAGCAATGAGGCCACTTATGAAATATACAGAGGGCTACGAATTTACAAAATCACAAGCAAAGATTAACCACCTTATGTACAGATATTTGCAAAAAAATTAAAAAACTGGAGATCCTGATACAAATGGTAATATATAACCAGGATATGGGAATGGAATTTGATACTAAAAAATGTGCCATGCTCATAATGAAGAGTGATAAAAAACATTGAAAGGAAGAGTATACTGGAAGCTGACACCATCAAACAAGTGACGATTAAAGAAATATAAGAAATAAGTACCTCTAAAGAACAAGAAAACTTCTCAAAACAAAGCTCTGTAGCAGAAATCTCATCAAAAGGATGAACACCTGGGCAGTCCCCATTGTCAGATATCTAGGACTATTCTTACAATGAATAAGAAAGGCACTCAGACAAATAGATACTGCACACAGCTTTACATCGAAGAGATGACAGACTATCAAGAAAAAAAAAGAGCACTTGCCAGCATTGCTGATTGCATAGATGTATCAATACAAGGATTAGAGGATTACATTTACAAGAGCAAAGAAAGATTAATAACAGCAACCAATAACAACATTGGCATAAGTGTAATGAAACAAAACAAAGAGTGTGTCAGAGTCAACTGCAGTGTCGTTTTTCAAAATGAAGAAATCTCTTTCTTCCTCATCGCTGACATCATCGTCTACACACGGAGCAATTTTGTTGACAGATAAAATCTCACTGCCTACAATTGTCGCCTCATGTTCTTATGCCTTTTCCCGGCTGGATGTTTGCATAGGAAATGTGTCAGGTTGCCCATATATTTCAACATGAGGGTCTGTCATCTGCATACTTTTTCAAAACTGGGCGCCCTCTAACCAGGACGAGGTGTCAAGTTACCCAGATGAACACAATAAGTACAGTCAGAAAAACTAGAAATGAGAAAGAAAACAATTTTATATATATTTCAAGCAATAAACTGGCAAGATTGCACATGAGATGTGAACATGGCTAAAACATGAAATCTAAAGAAACTGAAACTAATAGCAGCACAAAACACCACCATAAGGACCAATTATATCAAAGTAAAAACCAATAATACACAACAGAATAGCAAGTGTAGATTATACAGAAAAAGAGATGAAATGATTAGTCACATTACGCAAATGTAGCAAACTGGCACAGAGGGTGTACAAGACAAGACACGACTGGGTGGGAAAAATGATCCACTGCAAATTTTAAGAGATTGAATTTTGACCATATTATCAAATGGTATATGCACAAGTCACAAGATATCTAAGAGAATGAAATTCATAAAATTATCTAGGATTTAGAGATTCAAAGGCATCCCTTAATCCTAGCTAGAAGACCAAACCTAGTGCTAATTAACACACACACAAGAAAAAAAAAAAAAAACAAACAAACTTGCCATGTAGTTGATTTTGCCATTCTGGGAGACCACGAAGTCAAAATCAAAGAAAGCAAAAAGATAGACAAATACTTGAACCTGGCAAGAAAGCTAAAATGCCGTGGAACATGAGGTTGACGTTGATACCAATTGTAGTTAGTGCACATGGAACAGTCCCCAAAGGCTTAGAAAAAGGACTGGAAGAATTGGAAATCAGTAAAATAATCAAGACCATCCAGGCTACAACACTGTTGAGATTGAACAGAATACAGAGAAGATTCCTGGAGACTTAAGGAGATTTGTTGTGACTCACTCCAGTGAAAGCCCACCAGCTAACACTGGTGCGAAAAACTTGTGAGGAGCAAAATAATAGTCATTTGCTATATTTTTAGAAAAAAAAATTTTTTTTTAAAGTGCACTTAATATCAGTGATAGAGCATACATATCTAAGTCAGGATAGTATAGACACAGAGTCAATAGCTTGCTTATGGGATCAAAGTCTGATGATCACCAGGCACAACCGAGGTATCTGACTTCTCACTAAGCTAGGATGCAACAAATGGTCATTTTAAAGCAGCTATTTAAAAAAAAAAAAAAAAAAAAAAAAAAAAAAGCTTGGTTCCTTTGGCACCAGACCTTTGACATTCCTGCTGGGTTGCTACATTTGTCTTATAAACTTGGGCCAGGGCTTTGCAGGGTTGGTATGGTTGGGTTTTATAGCATATGAACCATTTTAAGTTATTTAATGCTAAATCCTCTTTATACATACTATAAACATTTTGTATATAACATTTTTAAACTAGTCAGAGTTCATTTGTTTGTATACAGTTAAATGATCATACATATGATTTGTAAGTCAATACTTTGTAAGTAACTTTATTTTTAAATGAGTCAAGAGTTAATTTGTTTGCACAGAAGTATTACTATTGTTTGTACAGTTAAATAGTTCCAAACATTCTAACACAAATAGTTCTATTTATCATTAATCATTTGTTTGAACTCTCTCAAATATGGTTTTAAATATTGCTATCCGACATAAATAGTTTTATTTGCACACAGTTAAATAGTTTCAAGCATTGCTATGTAACACAATTCAATCTAGGCACGCAGTTAATGAGTTTCAAGTATTGCGAATCAACACTAATAATCCTATTCAACATTTCTCATTTGTCAGAACACAGTTAAATTGAGTGTGTACAATAAACAATTCAATTAATCATTTGTTTGCGCACAGTTTAAATGGTCAAACAATTCTATTTGACCCACAGTGGACCTGGGAGCAATGGCAATGAAAGGATACTCCATATCCCCAAAGCTCCAAGACTGGAGCCATGTCATCAGATAGTTCAATGTCATATACAGCACACTTGTTTGGGAGAGTCTTACCTTTCTGCAGAGATGCAGTTGGTGTATTCTACAGCCCCAGCCAACTGGGCTGTATAGAGTTGTGTTTATTGCTCAACTGCTCCATTAGGGGAATGCCAATGGGTTGAATGTTTTTTGCACGTGCCACACACAAGTCTCAATTTGTGTGTGGTCCCTACAATAAAATTGCCTTGTATCACTCCTTTGGTATTCTTCATAAGGGGGCGCCTCAGAGACCAAGTTATGAATTCAACCATGCAAAGCAGATATTGCCTGCAAGGGTGGAGAGAGAGGGTCCCTGGGGCCAGACAAACTGCACAATACCACCCACCAGAAGCTACCCGGAGTGAAGGCATGGCCCAAACTTTATATACAGAAGCTTGTTTGTTAGCATTATATTTATTCATCCATACTTCAACAGTTCCATTTAAATGGATTATCATTACTTGTGAGAAAAGGAAGATACTCAACAAACACTTGACCTTGGAATTGTGTTGACAAGTGTTACATTATGCCTGGGAATGAATGGTGCTGCTTGATTTAAATAAACTAAATCACTGGTTGGCAGCACACACAAACAAAATAGGTAAATTCCAGACAGCATAGTGACCATCCTTTGAAGTTCATGCTAGAAGGACTGAAAATTTAGGCTAAGTTTTTTTTGTTTTTTTTTAAGTAGTAAAGGGATTCCTCTCCAATTGTAAGTCAGAGTGTATTTGAGGTCAGTCAGTATAGTCAGAGAGAGAAGGTAGAAGACTGTCAGAGTGTGTGTTTGAAGGGAAAGAGTGTGTATCAGACCAGCAAGTTGTGATCTCCCAAAATCAAAAAGTCTAGTAATTAAAAAATCAATAGTATTATTGACTGACAAATAATAAAAGTAGAAGTTAGGAACCTGCTTACTTCTCAGAAAACCAATGCACAGATGAGAATTCAACCACCCTTCACATAAAAGACAAACAGCCACTCTTAGAAAAACCCTCACCCAACAGTTTGAAGTGGCTAGCCATCACACACTTGTTGGACCACAAAGCAAACAGCCACTGCTTCTAGCAGTTATTGCAGTATAGAAATAGTACAATGCCCACATAAAATTTGTTGTATTAAAGTCACCTACCTTACACCGGTTTATTAAAATGCGAAACAGATAAAAGGTACACAACTGAAAAATAATATTTTTTCAAAACCCAGTTAATCATCAAATTTCTGAGAAATACTTTATTTTGGGAAGATTTTTTCAAAACAAAATTGAATTTTTTCTGGTGGCAAAAACATCCATCATGGGAGATTCAAAGTAATTAGTTGATATTAAATATATTTAATATCATATACTCACTGTGTGATGAAAAAAACAATTGAAAACTAAAACTTTGAAATATAAATGAAGATGTGTGCACAACTTTTTTTTTTTTTTTTGACTTTCCATCAAGTCAGAATTGATGTGAAGTAATTTTATAGTGGAAGCAATGCACAAATCAAGACTTGATTCCCTTAGTGTGCTTCAGGTGCCAGGGTATAAACCTAGTCTTTTAAGCAAGTATCACCTGAGGAAAGGCTTCCTTGGAACCAAATGAAAAATATATCTTGCCTAAACTTAATTACTGAAAGACAGGTAAACCCTTTGCAATGAGATACAAAGCCAGATGTGTAAACAGCTGAGCAACCAATAATAAAATGATTGGTAGATGAGTCAGTAGCAAGTTTTTATTAGTTCTTTTGAAAAGTTTTTAGCAAAACACATGATTGTGTAAGTGAAGCACTCTTCATAGTTACGAGAATAAGCTTTGTGCTTCATTTTGTTTCCTAAACAGAAAATTCATCTCAAGGCTTGGATTCAAAAATGTAGGGAACTTTAAAAGAAATAAAATAGACAGCTTCACACCATAAAAAAATAAAAAAAATAAGTTTACAAGTGCTTTGAGCATTGGACAACTTAATGCAATGTGTGGCATATCAAAGACACTTTGATGGAGTTTTTTTCCATCACATTATGGGAAAGTCAGATCAAGATGCAGCCTTGTCATATAGTCCCTTGTTTATTCATAACTTTCCAGTCAATATTAATGGGCCCAGCAACAAATCATTGAATTATGTAAAATTATAATTAACTGATGAGATTAAGATACTGAACATGAAATTTCTGTTAAATTCATGTCCAAAGTTATATATCGGCTCATTGGCCTAGTGTTCGCCATTGGTGCAGGAGACCGGGATTCAATCCCAGGTCACGTCATACCAAAGACTTTAAAAATGGTACTTGATATCTCCTTGCTTAACACTCAGCAATATAAGGTACGAATCAAGGGTAAAGTGGAGCAATCCAGGGAAAGGAGTAGTGCCCTCCCCTACACCTCGGTGTAGTAGCTATTGAAAAGGGAGCCTTCGAGTCGCCCTCGACTACGATTGTCAACTTATATATATATATATACACACACACACACACACACACACACACACACACACACACACACAATCATAGTGTGTGTGTGTGTGTGTAAGACACTATTTTCCCAAATTTTTCAGCACAAAAGTTATGGGAGCTTATCATATACAAGAATTATATAATTAACTTTTTTTTTTTTTTATGGTTATATGCCTCACCACATTCAGGACAGGATGATTGAAAGTAATTTATATCTATAGTCCAAACTAATGTGTTTTACAAAGAAATATCCACTGGGAAGTGTTTATTTGTAATTTAAACTGTATAAATTCTTACTTTTAGTCAGTACAAACAAATAAAAAGTTGAACAAATCCTAAATTTAGAACTAGAAGGGACTTATTCCAGTACTTTCCAATCACACTATATCCAGAATTACTGCTTTTGCAGTACACCACATGGTTTTGTTTATAAACAAATGCCTATGCAACAGTCTGACCAATCAGCAGCTCTTTTAGTAACTGGTTTTGGCATACACCATCAGCAGAAGTTTTGCCGAGTAGAGTGAACTTGGTCAATATTCTGCAAATTAATCAGTAAAAATGCTAAGTGCAAAACAGGTACTTGCACTAGTATTTAGTGATGAAGAAGATCTTGACTCAGACTATGGTAATGGAAGTGACTTTTGAAAGTGAAAGTAGTAGCGGTTCTGATTATTCATGTTATTATCACCATGATGGTGGTGATAACATAAATAATGCGGGCGTAGTTCCTGTTGCAGCATTAGATGAATTAAAAGAAAAATATAATAAATATCAAATTGTAACTTATCTACCAACATTTTTTTTAATCTACACAAACATTAAGTAATTCCAACCTTTAAGTAATTCATTGGAATTATTGTAGGAAGCTATGGTAAGTTTCTCCTTCATGCATAAATTGCAATATTTATTCCTTGCTTTATATTTACAACATTTTTTAATATTTCCCATTTTAATATAGGATCTGTACCGAGGTTCTTAATTTCTCACACAGGTAAAATAGTTCTGTGTCTAAATATTTCATGTGCAAAGCTACTTCTACAATTGTAATGTATTTTTTTGAAAATCTTCTGCACCTATGTGTACCTTCTTAACATTTCTACTAACAATACTATCATTAGATCCATAACTATGTACCTCCACCTTATATTCTATACATACAAATTGACACTACCCCTTGAGGGAACAATTAGTTTTATTAGTACAACTGCATTTAGGAGGCTCAGTACGTTGATTATTCCGAAGTTTTTAATGCTATTTTTGTTAATTAAACTTGCCACATAAGGCATAAAACTTAATTTAACCATGTTCCTATTAAATATTTTGTATAAACTATTCGACAGAAGAAAGTTTTTCTTTAATAATCTAAATTCCTTCCCTATTTTATTAGCTATGGCCATATTGTATGGTGGTGTAAACCATAAAATTTTCTTTGCTCTATTGTTCCTATTATTACATACATCTGCTGCTTCATCCCTAAATTTGTAAATAAGTTTGGCCTTATAGCCAGTTTTTTAGCGCCACCTAGTATTCGTGTTTATTGTGAGAGAAGATATCGATATTAGAAAAATTAGTGGATAATCTAATAATATATGAGGAGGACACAATAAGTTTCCAGACTTTTTTTCGTATGAGCACTTTTATTGAGAGTACACACATGAAACTCTAGTCACCTGCGAAGTGATCTCCTCCGGCTGCAATGCACTTGTACCGTTCCAACAACTTCTGGAAGGCCCCATCGAAGTCCTCTTGTGTGAACATGTCAATGACCTTCATCAGAGCCTCTTTCATCTCAATTGTCTCATAACGATAGCCTCTAAGTTTTTCCTTGAGCTTAGGGAATAACCATAAGTCACAGGGAGCAAGGTCTGGACTATAAGGAGGCTGAGGAACTGTCTTGATGCCCATCTTGGTCAAATAGTCTGTGACAAGGATGGAGTTTTGGACTGGTGCATTGTCCTGGCGGAAATGCCACTGACCTGATTTGAAGAGCGCTGGCCTCTTCCGACGGAATCTCTTCCTGAACTCCCTTAAAGCCTCAACATAGTATTCCTTGTTGACTGTCTGTCCAGTGGGAACCCAGTGCATGTAGATCATGCCAGTGCTGTCAAAAAAAAAAAAAAAAAAAAAAAGTTTGTGGGTGGATTTGCTCTGTCTGGCCTTCTTGGGTCTGGGAGAGCCAGCATGCTTCCACTGGAAACTGTCTCTTGGTCTCTGGGTCATAGCAGTAGATCCAGCTTTCATCGCAGGTCACTAGAGCATCAAGAACTGCAGGATCTGAATTAATCAGCTTGACCATCTACTTGCAGTCATGACAACATCTTTCTTTCTGATCTTCTCTGAGCACCCTTGGGACAAACTTTGTGCAAATCTTCCACATCTTCAGTTCCACTCAAACAATTGTGTGTACAGTTCTCACACTGACACCTAACTGTGCACTTATTGTCTCTAGACACACAAAGGTCCTTACCCATGAAATTCCTTATTTGGCCAATCAACTCTGGTGTTCTGACTTCCTTACTTCTCCCACACCTCTCATCATCCCTCACAGACTCCCTGCCTTCCTTGAATCTCTTATGCCACACAAAAACTGATGCTCGATTTATGCAAGATGGTCCAAAAGCAGTCTGAAGCATTCCATACATTGTGGCATTTTTTCCAAGTTTAAAACAGAATTTTATTGCATATCATTCTCCTAAAGTATCCTTACATCCAGATTGCATTTTTGAAATTCACCAGCTGTGACAATCAGGCTTTAGTAGGGTGTATTCCAATTGCTGCTGTAGCTGTTCATTTGAACCTGAAATCATAAAAATTGGTCAGTCATCTCATAAGATGTATAGCAATAACATACTGAATTTTCAAGAGTTTACGACAATTTTGAATGCCAGTACAAAAAGAAAGTCTGGTAACTTATTGAAGGCACCTCATATATGCTCGAAAACCTGTCTAGGATGGTTAGAACCTACATTAATATATCATGGGTATTGGTTGTGTTTCCTAAATAGGGACACAGTACTGTTATACAAGAGAAGTGAGACATCTAAATAATCCATAATTTTTAAATTAGGTTGGATCATTTTTTTTTTTTTTAAATTGTGTGTGTGCACACACACACACACACACACACACACACACACACACTCTATATATATATATATATATATATATATATATATATATACACACATACATATACACACACTACCAACCAAAAGTTTGGAACCACCCTGAATTGTTTCTTTAAGTTCATAATAAAGGTTAATTTTGCAATTAATCATTAAGTTCAAAGTGAACTGGCTAAGAATAAGCAAGAGTTGTTGACACACTGCTAGGGAATTACTTCCCCAAACATCCTTTTACAAGTTACAAGAAAAGAGTCTAAGAACTTGTTCTGCAATAATAAATGCTCATGGTGGATTCTTTGATGAAAAGAAAACAAATTTCCTTTGATTAAAATTGTATTTATTTCATATTTATTTAAATTATTACATAATTGCATGCAAATAAAGAAAAAAATTATTTCTTTAAAGGCATAAAACTTAATTTATTTTTTAAGGCTAGAGAACAAATAAAAAATAAAAAATTTTGTTCCAACTTTTGGTCACACACACACACTTTTGCATGTATTAACTCAAATCTAACTTTTACTGAGTTCAGAAACAACTTAAATTTTATATATTTTTCCACTGACTGCTGAATAATAAGATTTGCACAATTTGTATATCTAATACACAGCTATCTATTCACCGTGTCTCATTTAAATATGAAGTAAAATAAAAAGGCAAGAATAGATGTTAGCAGAACCTTTGACAGTTAAATCTATGCTTGCAACCATGTTTGATTATTACTTATAAAAAGGCATGAGACCAACATTGTTTTTTTCACTCTTGGGCTATCAATATGAGAGTGTGACCCTGATTTAAAAAGACTATTGGCCAATATCTTTCCTCTTATATTACATGTCCCAAATAGATTAATCTCAAATCTTAAACTGAAGATATATTTACATTTTTCATACAATGCGTATACTGTAAATTTCTAGTCAAGCATGCTTTCACTTGCTTGACTTAAAAATTTACAGTAAACGCATTTGACTTGAGAAATTTACTTAGGCTTCTATTTCATGTGATTTCTACAATGCATCATTCAAATTAGATAATTCTGAACAGAACCATATAAATTAATATACTGACAATGTCACAAATATTTTTTTGAATGTTCCAAGTATAAGAAAAAAGTCAAATCTTACTTTGCTCGGAAGGCAAATAATCTTTAAATTGATTGATTGATTGATTAAAACGGCATGTCAACTCATCTAGCGTTATTTTATGCCGAGAGGCAAGGGAATACTATTCATTGTACATTCATATTTACATGTTTTGTGTAGCTGTTTAAGAGATTTTTTTGGATACATGATATGAAATATTCCTATCTAATACAAATGATTTGCACACAGTGGTATGTTTCAAGGATTCCTATATAATACTAATGATTATATGCTTTCCAGTAATTATTCCTATTGAATAATAGTCATTTGTTTGCACAGTTATATGGCTTAAACTTATAATAATTCTTCGTAAACAATTATAGCTTCAAGTAACTATTCTTAATACAAATAATTTATATTTATACAGCATTCTAATCAAATACAAATAATCTTTAAACAAATCTATTTGGCCCATAGATGGGACTGTAATAGGTACCACCACTTTAAGTCAAAGTGAACCTGGGAGTAATGGTAATGAAAGTCTACTCCACACTCTAAAATCTGCCACAATCTGCAGAACTGGATCCTCACCACCAGATGTAGTTTAGTATTATCCCCAGCACACCCATTTTTTTTTTTTAGCAGGGGAGGGGATCTTACTCGACAGCAAGAGACACAGCATATTCTAAGCCCTGCCCACATGACTGACAGTCTAGGATTAGGAAAAGTATAAATCTAAAAATGAGTTGGAGTACCTAAAACAGTCACTCATTTTGGTAACTCCGGTGGAAACATTGATACCAAGTTCTATAGAACCTTACACCCTGCCCCCTCATCTAAAAGAGTAAGGGCTGGGTTCATTGTCTGGTACCCAAGACATCTCTGAAGAGGGTTGCTGACAGAATCTAAGCCACTTTTAAAACTGCCTCACAGGAAGTTTGCTTCCTGCACAGGAGTCAAATAAATACACTTTGCCTTTTCCCTGGGTATCATCTGTGTCATGGAGAGAATATGTTATACCCTGCAGCTTAAGCAATTTCCCATCTTACATACAATCTTGTCTAGGCCAGTACCAGAATCAGAGCACAAATCCATGTCCTCTTACAAAACTTGTGGATGCCATGATAAAATTTATTCAAATTCATCATTTACACCTCCATGTTCAAGATATTTGACCTTCTTGGTTTGGTTCCTTTGCTTTTAATGGCATATCAACCTTCATAGCCTTCCTGGTAGAACAGTTGTGGGACCATTTAAACCATAGTTGGTGGCAGGGGGGATAAAGGAGGATCTATTCTCTTTCCCCAAGAGTATTAGTCCGAAAGTGAAATAATAGGATGACTGGAGTTTGAACTCAGTATGATATCACAATTGAGCACATTAGCCACCACACTATGGGGACCCCCTACTTTTGACCTTCTTGATACAATTACACTTAAGACAACCATAAACTGGAGTGGCTTGTGTATAGTGCGGCTTCAGTCCTGGGGATCTAGTAGCATGGAGTATATCTCCATTGCTATTACTCTCATGACCACTTTGATATGGAGTGGTAGTACCTGTTAGGGTCCAATCAATAGGTCAAATAGATCTATTTGTAAATTAATTGTATTAGAAGGGACATCTGTGTGCAGATTATTTGATGTCATAGAATGGTGTGTAAAAAAAAAAACTACAGAAACAACTACACAAGATGTAAATATACAATGAATAAGAAGTGTGATGAAAAACTATTAAGACAAACTTTAAGACGTGCACAGCTGAGTAACTTATACAGGTTGCAGCAGAAATCCCGCCCACATTTTAAACTGTCATCTGTGTGGTGCAAGTGAACTTAGGCAAATGGCAGTGGTAGCTCCATCTTGCTAATGCTTTATTTCTTTTCAGATACAGTCAGTTATGATCATGGCTTGGACTGGTGCATCTGTAGTTGCTACACACAGCATTTCATTTTACATTAGAAAAACGCTGTTCGGGGTACAATTTTCAAACCATAGCAGTTGTGATTTTCTGTTCCAAACAGAATCATTCCAACATAGCATGAAATGAGCATAAAAAGCTCTGTGTATCAATCATACAGAGTTGCCCACAAAATAATTCAAAATTTGATTAAGTGGAAAACTTTAAAGCTGAACGTGATTAAATTCACAGTTAGGTTTAATTTTTACAATTAAAAATACATATTTTAAAAAATAAATAATTCCTGCCTGTTCTTTCCAATGAAGAAAAAATCCGAAGGAATTCGACATCTTTTTTGAGGGGCTCACCAATTACTTTGAGGGGAGATGAACGAAAAATAAAGTGTGACGCGAAATTAAAATTATACCGCGAAATATTCAACAAAATACGAATCCGCAAGTAGGAAAATTTCTTTTTGGAATTTCGATTCATAAGAGTTTTATTCAAAATTATAGTTTAGTTAAGTGTACAATAGGTGGTTCTTTTTTTAAAGTTTTAAGAGAGATATATTTAGGGTGTCTGTTAAGAGACATACGAGAAACAAAACAAAATACGAAAGCGCGGAAAACATATTTTTAAAAATCTCTGGAAGACTAGTCTCCCTTGAGGAATTCTTCAGTACTTTTTACGATATGTCAATTAACAAATACACACTTTATAATTCTTTTAGATCTCTCTATAAAACGTTGTTTTATTCTATTAACCTGATTTGACATCTTAAACATAAAAAAGTGTTTTTAGGGAAACATTTTGCTTATTTTTTTTTTTTTTTTTTTTTTAAGTAGCGAATAAACATTAAGAATTTAAGATAAACTTAACTTTTACCTTTTTTTAATTTATTAAAATTCAAATAACACTTCGATTGTTAAATTTGAAACTAGCTTTTCAGTTTTATTTAAAATAATTATTTCTATAGTCGCTTTTTGTGTTTTTAAGAAACATTTCAAATATTCCTCCTTTTCATTATGAGAAAAAAAATTAAATAATTGTTGCTGAAGGTTGGAAAGGCATTTTGCAATATAAAACACAGTAAATAATGGTTTACAAATAAATTCACGCACGAGGTTAAGGAAAACATATCGGCGACTAGTTTTAATAATACCAACCCGTTTTAAGTGAAATTTATTAACAACGAAGAGAAAGAATTGTTCAAATTAGGAAAAAAATCATTTTTCTCGTTTGTTTAAAAGAAAAACAAAGTAAAAAAAGATAAAGTTTTAATTAATTTTCTAATAACTCATTCATTACCTTTCTACGCCAAAAATTAAATTTAGGAGTATTCAAAAATCCTATTGCATAAACATAAAAAGAAATATTTTAAAAACGTAAGTAAAGAAAGATTACATTGAAAATAAACAATAAACATATTAGACACACCTAAAAAAAAATACGACTTAAGAGAAGGAAAGGAATTGCTTGTGTATATTTGGATCTATGGATGGACAGCAATGATAAAGTCGACTGTAACGAAGATTTATAAATGTGATATAAACATTAGACAGCTAAAGAATATATAAACTAATCAACCTTACTTTTACATTTTGAATGTACAAATTTGTGAATAATTTTTATATCAAGATTAAAAACATTAAAGGAAATTTTAAAAAAAAATGTAATGTAAATGTAGTAATTCATGTATATTAATTTTTTAGTTTTTTTTAAGTAAACCCAAACTAAACTGCTCTAAGATTTTAAAAAAGAAAAGTATTCTTTCATTATCAACATCAAAGGTCGAAATAATTTTACCAAAAATGAACTTTATCAACTTAAAACATAAAGGTTTTTAAAGGGCATCTTTGAGCATTCGTAGAAGAAAAACAGTTCTCGTGTCGTTATTCAAGCAAGAAATAAAGCTACATTAAAGAAGTGAGTAATTGCAAGCAGCAACTTACCGGATATTGCCGCCGTTTCAAGTAATTATTCATTTGCATCTGGATTTGTTCATTCTTGACTCTTTTCATCTTAAAATATTTAAGGACGTCAAGATTTTTCAACTCAGCAAAAGACATATCGGCCGTCAACTATAGTCCACCAAACTGACATGGCAGACTTAATCAGAGAGTTTAAGTCATGGGACGTAACTCTAGGTCTCCTTTTTTATATCACTTATCTCGGAATATCATCTCTGTCAAATTATCATAATATCCTTATTATTTTTATTAATGAGCAAAATAAATTATCTGTAAATGCAGAGGAAAACTGACATTATATTTAATTTATCATGATATTTTATGCTAATTATTTCACTGGGAAGTAATTAGAATATTTATTGTTTTGTTTAAATGGTATGTTTGAATAGGCCACTTTCACTCTCTCCCATCAATTTCAAGAAAAAAAATTTTTAATAGAAATAAAAGTAGCAAAAATAATTCATCTTTACCAATCAGTCTTGTATAAATAAAAGTAGAACCTATCAATAAATACTGCTTTATACTTTATGAAAAAATTGTCAGTTATATGTTTTAATGTTTGAATATGATAAATTTGACCATTAACTCTAAAATAGTAAATGTCCTGAGTCTATTATTGTATAGTAGTGAGGCTCCAGATCTTCCTCACTAGGGAGTGTGGAGTCACTCCTCTATTGCCATTACTCCCAGGCTTATTCTAATCCATAAATAGTAGCACCTGTTAGAGTCTCATTTATAAGTAAACTAGATCTATTTGAGATAATGTTTAAAATGATTTTGAACTACATTATTATATTGGCTCTGAAAACATTTATAGGGGTATTTTAGCTGGAGAAGTTGGTTTGTTAGTAGCGAGGGGGGAGTGTTGTTTGGTTTAGCGAGGAAGATGGTGTAACGTATGTGTGTTTACGTTGTGTTGTTTCTTCGCTTAATGTTGTTATTCCCTCGCTAATTTTGTAAGAAATAAAAGGATGATGATGAAGAAGTAAGATGGCAATAGTCGAAAGGTATTTTTGGAATAAGGTTTTATTTGCAGCATGGAATATTGGATTTGCTTTTGTGCTGCAAGACTCGTGAAAGGTTGTGAGTATTGAGACGAAATAGAGTTATGAGATGTTGAGAAGGTTGAGATGGCAGCGTGTGTCGTCGGACGTGTGAGGGATTGTGCTTTAGAGTCACCATGGTTTTTGTCCGTCTGGTGGAGAGAAGGCGTGCGTTGGTCTCCATTAAAGTGGCCCAGAGGTGAATTGAGAGCTAGCGTGTCGAGAGCAGGATTACGCATCGGATCGACATAGCCAATTTTGAGGTGACATAAGGTTGTGCCTGTGCGAGGCATGTTGAATGCATCTAATTTATATTCAACTGAGATTCCTTGCAAGGAATCCACAAATTAAATGGGTTCCCTTGTTTGTCCATGCTGCTGCTGCTGTTCTAGAGCCGCAGTGAGATGTCTGCACTGGGCGGCATTGTCCAGCTAAAAAACATCGCTATTGAAGAACGGCCAGTGTGACGTCTGCACTGGGCGGCGTTCTCCAGCCAAAGAGGGTGCGTTTGGAAGCTCACCCAATCTTGTTGGCCGGAAATTAAGGTCCGGGCTGAATAGGATAAGTCATCCTGATTGGGTGAAATTAAGGGTCAAATTAAATCGCGCGCCAAACCAAAATATGAAATTTTTCCCTTCTCTACACATTGATATTGCAACTAAGTATGAATTATTTACTTGTGTCTGTTTAAAATGATTATGGTGACATATTTTTGTACTAGGAATGGTAGTACTGTAGGGAATAGAAAAATGAAAAAATTCAATTCAATTAAAAATAATTATTTAAAATATGCAGAAACTCCCAGAAGCTCTTGAGAAGAAGAGGGGTGATGCATGCCTAAAGAAAAGGAGTCGTCCCAACTAAAGAAAGAATCTCATTCTCTTTCAGTAGTGACCAGCAGAGTGACAACACCTAAATCTTTCTTGCTAGTGGTGGAAGGTGCCATGCATCCGTCTCTAGACGATATATTGGCTAACCTTTCCGCCTCTTTTACTAACGACCTACGGCTAAAAACACTGAATAATGAACTCGTCAGAATCACAATTAAGACACCATACAACTGACTTAATGACTACAACTGAAAACACCGGATTTAGACATATCTCCCAAAAGCGTCTAACACATTGTTAACGCTTTAAATACCAAATTTGGACATATATACCCAAGAATGACTAACACATTTTAACACTGGGCGATTCAATCATTTCATTTGTATTCAGGAAGAATTTCCTCACCCACTGAAAAGCTGTTGAACCCAGAAATAAAGGCAAAATATAAAAGATATCTTCGTCTCCTATCTTTTAATATCTTCTTCTTTCATATAATTCCTTTACTGCCTTCATATCCAAGACGTTAAACCAACAAGATAACGTGGTGTAAAAATAGAATAACCCAGAATGGAGTCAAATAGCAAACAATATCATAAATTACCTTTGAAACCCCATAGTACCTAATAGCTACTTATGGGTTGAATAGATCTGTTTGAGATAATGTTTTAAAGGATTTTTAACTGCATCAATACATTGGCTCTTAAAACATTGAAATTACAACTAAGTATGAAGTAGTGTGGAAATTTTATTGGTAAATAGGTTCATTGAATGGAGTGCCAACATTTCTGAGTCAATTTGGGGCCAATTTTGTGTTGTCTTTCTTTTACTGCTGGTTAGCTTTTGTGTTCGGTGAAAATCTGTGTGTTGCAAAGAAGCTTTGATCTGTAGGAGAATGGACCTGTGTCTGGTATTTATATTCCCCTACAAGTTTAATGTTGAGGTTTGATATAGAGTTTGGTGTTTTAGAAAAAAGGTGGAATGGGGGCATATTATATAGACATAATATAGGCACATGGATAAAGTAGTAAATGAAGGGAGTCAATGAAACAAATGAGTAAAAGATATGAAACAAATAATGGTTGTAAAACGGCGTGGACAAAAACAAATTTATATTCTACAACAATTAAATCTTACATTGATACATAAAAGTATTACTAACTCTACTAACAAAATAATAGTGTGTATTATAGCGGTGTGGTGAAAAGGTTAATTGTTTAACGCTATATTTTTTAAGGCAACAAATGAATTGCGAAACTATTCTTTAAACAACACACAATAACGAAAGTTTTTATTTGCTGCTTTGAGGCGGTTTGTTCTTGGTGCTGCAAGACTCGTGGTGGTTAGGCTTGTTGGTTTTGGAGACGCAATAGCTTAGCGGGATGTTGAGATGGCAGCGTGTCGTTGGACGTGTGAGGGAAGTATTCAAGGTCACCGTGTAGTTTTGTGTGTCTGGTAATTGGGGAGAGTAGGCGTTATCTCCATTAATGTGGACCAGAGGTGAAATGAGAGCTAGGTGTGTCGAGGGCGAAGTGGCGCTCGGATCGACATAGTAAATTTTTGTGGTGCTTGTGGAAGGCATGCTGAACGTATCTAATTCATATTCAACTGGGATTCCTTGGTCTAAAATTGATTAGACGCAGAGAATCCATCAATTAGATGGTTCCCTCGTTGAGTGTCCATGTTGCTGCTGCTAGGGTTAAAGCCACAGTGAGTTGTCCCACTGGGTGGCTTGTTTAGCTAAAAAGCATCGCTAAGCAGGGGCGACCAGAGACACGACTGTTCTGGTCGCCGTCTCACGCCGAAGAGAGAGGTTTTGGCCGCTCACCCGTTTTGCTAGCCGGAAATGAAGGTCCGGGATGAATAGGATAAGTCATCCTGATTGGGTGAAATTCAGTGTTGAATTAAATTGCGCGCCAAAACAAAATACGAGATTTTCCTCTTCTCTACAGTATATATGTGGGAGCTCGTGTATGTGTGTGTGTGTGTGTGTGTGTGTAACACAACTAAGCTACAAAAAGAATTGCAAATTTAAAATGTCCCTTTTTTATGGTTAGAAACGGGCAGTTTCTCAGAGACGGGAAAGCGTCACATAGTCCTTGTATATGAATGTCTGCAAGGCCCATTCATGGTGTTGCTGCTGCGGAGAAATTTGGTCAAAGAGAACAAAGGTGCTTGAAGACGACGTATTTATAGAAAATACGCGTCTTGTAGGTGGCTCAAAGACGCAGGACTTGAATTTCCGCATGGACGTGTTTTTAAGCATATCACGTGGTCCTCCTGGCCAATGGTTTCCCGAGACTGAATATTGAGCGTCCGCCATCTTTGTGGGAACAAGTGGCATACCGCCCAAAATAATTTATAGGAGTGTAAAGTCCTATAGATCTGATTGGCTGGAGTCTCTGAAAAATGGGTGCTGTTGCCCCTAGTATTACCTGGCAAAATCAACCAAAGACAGTTGAAAACAAGAGGCCTTAGAATTAGGCTGCGTTTTATACACTTCAACTCAAATGGAACTGAGTAAAAAAATTAAGTCCACTTGAAGTGTTTCATTCAGAATTCCAAAAAGAAATTCAAAGAAGGCATGAAAGCCAAAAAGAATAAAAAAAGAAATGCGAAGAATTTAAATCCTCCTGAAAGATTTTGTATTACATTCAGAATTCCTGAAGGGGATTCGAAGTTAGCACAAGCTAAAAATGAAGATAAAAGAAAGAAACCGAAGTAAATAGGTTTCTACAGCTTAAGCCAAAATGAAGAGAAAAGAAAAAAAAAATGTAAAAAGTTGGCTTCTACAACATAAATTTATATTTTAGAGGAATTGCTTCTTTAAGAAAAAGAATAAACAATTTCAGTCAACTCCAACAATTACACAAGTCTCAGATGTCATTAGTTGCTCTATCGAGAGGGAAGACAACCGACAAAGAAAGAGAAAAAGAAAAAAGAACATTATTAGAGACATTGTCTCACAGAAGAAAGAAAGACAGAGAGTGGCTTTTTATTAAAAGAAACGAAAAAAAGAACATTTTAGGGACTTGATTTATAAGAAAAGAAGGGAAAAAAAGGACATTTTAAAGAACTTGGTCTCTCAGAAAAAAGAAAAGATACATGTGTGAACCCTTGTTTTGCTTGAAGAAAGAAGTAATTGCTTCTCTCATTGTTTTGTGAGTGTAGCAGTAGGTGAAAGATTGTTTATAATTTTTTTTACTTCTTTTTTTTATATTTATGAGTTACTTGACATATTTGCATTGGGACACATATGCAACTAACTGAAGTGACCTTTCTTTTGTCATAATAAATCTACGTAAGGTATTCACTTGATGGTAGTGGCGAAGTTGAGACCTTTGTTTAGCACTAATTTTTCCGGAGTTGTTAACTGTCGCTTACTGATGTTGACAATGCTTTCACTGGTGAGTAATGGGATTGGATTTTCGTATTGGTGGTTTTCATCTTCTCCAACTTCGTAATTTGACGCGCCCTGACCATATGGAATTCCTGTTCGTATGATTTATCGAGATATTGTTGGGTTCGGGTTCTGTCACCTATCATTGATATTTTGTCCAGGAACAGGGTGAGTTTGCTCAAGATTTCTAACCGGAGTTGATGTTTCTTCCAACGGTTGTTATGAATTCGATCTCGGAATTAATTCCTGCTCTAATCTTTTTGTTACTTTCCGCGCCCTCCTGGAATGAACTGGGATTTTTTTTTGTTAAGCCTGGTGGTGCCGCGACCGGCCAGCTAACGTAAACAGATCGGATTACACCTTCGTCCTAGAAAAATCATATCCGGGTACGGCCGGAAATGATGAAGCCCTTTTTCGACTCTAACCGGTCGTTACAGCTAAGAAAGAGATAAATTAACATTTATCAACAATTTCAAAACACTTCTGCCAGAAATGATTCTATAAAAATGGAAGTAATACTCTTTGCTAGCCTATACCGGGCTATAGAAGTACTTATTTTCTGCGTCCATTTTTTATAGTAGAACTTTCTATTCCCATGGCGCGACAGAAGTGGAGTGCCCTTTCTTCCATATGAAAAAGGCTTCAGGCGGCGAAAATTGAGAGTTCCCCGCGGACTTTTTTTTTCCTCTCCAGTTGGTGGGTTGCATTCGGTAGGCCGTTTTATCTCTGGACGGTTCTGCCGGATGTGCCTCGGCACTGGAGAGTTCCTCCGGCCTCAGGGGGCCATCCCCCCAGGCTTATACCCCCTTCGGGGGGGTTGGGTTTATTGCCTGGCGCCTGAGGCGCCCCAAAAAGGGGAATGCCGACGGGGCCGAAGGTATTTTTGGCCTTGCCGGACGCGTGTGGGCTTCGGCCCTGCGACCGGGCCCACCTTAAAAACGGCCTTGTGCCATATTCGTGCGTTGGTGGGACGCAACGATAAATACAGAGGTCCCCGCGGACTTTTTTTTCCTCTCCAGTTGTTGGGTTGCATTCGGTAGGCCGTTTTATCTCTGGACGGTTCTGCCGGGTGTGCCTCGGCACTGGAGATTTCCTCCGGCCTCAGGGGGCCATCCCCCCAGGCTTATACCCCCTTCGGGGGGGTTGGGTTTATTGCCTGGCGCCTGAGGCGCCCCAAAAAGGGGAATGCCGACGGGGCCGAAGGTATTTTTGGCCTTGCTGGACGCGTGTGGGCTTCGGCCCTGCGACCGGGCCCACCTTAAAAACGGCCTTGTGCCATATTCGTGCGTTGGTGGGACGCAACGATAAATACAGAGGTCCCCGCTCTTTTTTAGGGTGTTTGTGACCTTTCCTCTCCAGTTCTTGGGTTGCATTCGGTAAGCCATCTTACCTCTGGGCGGTTCTGCCGGGTGTGCCTTGGCACTGGAGATCTCCTCCGGCCTCAGGGGGCCATACCCTAGGCTTTTACCCCTTTCGAGGGGTTGGGTTTATTGCCTGGCGCTCGAGGCGCCCCATAAAGGGGAATGCCGACGGGGCCGAAGGTATTTTTGGCCTTGCCGGACGCGTGTGGGTTTCGGCCCTGCGACCGGGCACACCTTAAAAACGGCCTTGTGCCATATTCGTGCGTTGGTGGTACGCAACGATAAATACAGAGGTCCCCGCGGACGCTCTAGGGCGTTTGTGTGTGGCCTTTCCTCTCCAGTTCTTGGGTTGCACTCGGTAGGCCGTCTAACCTCTGGGCGGTTCTGCCGGGTGTGCCTCGGCACTGGAGATATCGTCCGGTCTCAGGGGGCCATCCCCCCAGGCTTCGGCCCTGCGACCGGGCCCACCTTAAAAACGGCCTTGTGCCATATTCGTGCGTTGATGGGACGCAACGATAAATAACAGAGGTCCCCACGGACTTTCTCGAAATCTATGTATGGCACTAGACCTTGGTGTCTAGTTCAAGCCATAACCCGCCATACGTGCCCGGACCCAGATTTGGGTTCGTGAAACAGCTTGCCTCATCAGGTTCACATTGCACCAAGTGAGCCGATGAGCAGCATAGACCAGCAGGGTTCGAGTCTCGGCTCGTTCCCGACCTTCCCCTCCCCTTCATCCCCACTTTAATCGGCCTTCGGGCTTTTGACCTTGTGTCAAGTCGTGTCTGGTGGGAGGCAGCGACAAATAGTCCCCGCGGACGCTCTAGGGCGTTTGTGTGTGGCCTTTCTTCTCCAGTTCTTGGGTTGCATTCGGTAGGCTGTCTTACCTCTGGGCAGTTCTGCCGGGTGTGCCTCGGCACTGGAGATTTCCTCCGGCCTCAGGGGGCCATCCCCCCAAGCTTTTACTCTCTTCGGGGAGGGGGGGGTATTGCCTGGCGCCCCCAAAAGGGGAATGCTGACGGGGCCAAAGGTATTTTTGGCCTTGCTGGACGTGTGTGGGCTTCGGCCCTGTGACTGGACCCACCTTAAAAATGGCCTTGTGCCATATTCGTGCGTTGGTGGGACGCATCGATAAATATCAGAGGTCTACGTTATCCTGGCTCGGGTCCTACGTTATCCTGGTTGCACCCACCTCACCGCCACTTCTAGTGGCCGATTCAAACTTTTTTTTACGGTCCTTTTTAAGGGCTATGAGAGGTCTCCTTCTGCGGGTTGAAGTATCTCTGGCGGTCATTAACGACCAGTCGAAATAGACGGCCAGGAGGCAAACAAGAAGAGGACTCACTAAGACTAGCCGGTCTTAACCATCACTCGGTTCCGCTCGTCCGTTTGGCTGCACAGCGCTAAAGGCAAGGTTTGGCCTTTAGCTACCGCTCCACCATCTGCACAGCGCTAAGATAATGTCAATCTTAGCCTCGGCTTCCCGGCCTGTTTGCTCGACAATGCAGAGCTTTGGCCCGCAAGCCTTAGCTATCGTCTCAATACGTCTGCACAGCTTTGGCGCACAAGCCTTAGCTACCACCCGATACGCTCGCACAGCATTGGTGTGAAAAGCCTTAGCTACCGCACAGCTTTGGCGCGAGAAGCCATAGCTACTGCCCGATACACTCGCACAGCTTTGGCGCGAAAAGCTTTAGCTACCACCATAGCTTTGGCGCGAAAAGCCATAGCTACTGCCAATGATACACCCGCACAGCTTACTGGCACGACAAAGCCATAGCTACCATCAACGATACACCTGCACAAGCTATCTGGCATGACAAAGCCATAGCTACCGTCAACGATACGCCCGCACAGCTATCTGGCACGACAAAGCCATAGCTACCATAAACGATACGCCTGCACAGCTATCTGGCACGACAAAGCCATAGCTACCGTCAACGATACGCTCGCACAGCTTTTGTTGTATCTGTTATCTCGCCTCCTGTCTCCTTTCATTGTCTTTGGCTGTCACTGTTCCCACGCATTACACTTAAATCATTTGCGGGGCCAACACACTTATTGGCTCCGCAACAGTGGAACTAGCTTAAGGTCTCGGCATCTGCATAGGAATGTGAGATGGTTCGTCATTCTTGCCAATTTTTGATTCAGTTTTTCAAATTGTTTCCATTGATACATTGTATCGAGTCTGTACCGACTGGATATTAATGTCTAAATTTCTGAGATGAAGCTTGTTGACTTTTATCATTCAGGGTTTTCGGACTATTGTCTTCGTCTTTATTATTATTTCCATAATGTTTTGGCCGATATGTCCTCCGGCCTTCTTCAGGTGTGTTGCGGGGCCGATAAGCGTGTCGACCCCGCAATTGAATTTAAGTTTAATGCATGCGAGTAGTGACAATCAAAGACAATGAAGGGGACAAAGAAGCAAGGTAACAGATACAATAAAAGGGATGATTTTATTGCCGGAATTACAGACGTGTATGTAAAGTCCATGGCGGTTGTATGTGGTCTTCAACTAGATGGGCAATGTCAATAGCTGGTATGGTCAAGTCGTAGTTGTGCGCAGCTGAATGTTTGACGAGGATAGCTGGCGTGGGTCGAGTTGTGGAGATACAGCTGGACGATCGTTGCGGGAAGCTGAGGTCGGTCAAGTTGTTGGTAAATCGATGTCCCAGTTTTGACAGTTCGTTGGGTTAACCGGGGGTGTGTCAATTTGGTTGCTAGCCTGTACAGCGAGTCGTATCGGGTGGTAGCTAAGGCTTGCGCACCATAGCTCTGCACTGTCGAGCAAACGGGCCAGGAGGCCGAGGCTAAGATTGGTGTTATCTTAGCGCTGCGCAGATAGTGGAGCGGTAGCTAAAGGCTAACCCTTGCCTTTAGCGCTGCACAGGCAAACGGACGAGCGGAACCAAGCGATGGTTAAGACCGGCTGGTCTTAGTGAGTCCTCTTCGTGTTTGCCTCCAGGTCGTTAAGGACCGTCAGAGATACTCCAACCTGCTAAAGGAGACCTCTCATGGTCCTTAAAAGGACTGTTAGCGCATATCGATGTGATGGAAAAAAAAGGTTGAATCTGCCACTAGAAGAGGCAGTGAGGTGAATGCAACCACGTTAAGACAGGATTCGAACCTCGTGGAGCTGAGTGGCCCCTGAGAGTGTCCACATAGACCTCTGTTTATTTGTCGCTGCCTCCCACCAGACACGACTTGACACATGGTCAAAAGCCCGAAGGCCGATGAAAGTGAGATAAAGGGGAGGGGAAGGTCGGGAACGAGCCGAGACTCGAACCCTGCTGGTCTATGCTGCTCATCGGCTCACTTGGTGCAATGTGAGCCTGATGAGGCAAGTTTCACGAACTCAAATCTGGGTTCGGGCACGAATGCCGGGTTATGGCTTGAACTAGACACCAAGATCTAGTGCCATATAAAGGTTTCAAGAAAGTCCGCGAGGGAACTCTGAATTTTTCACCGCCGAAGCCATTTTCATATGAAAGAAAGGGAACTCCACCTCTGCCGCGCCACATAAATAGAAAGTTCTTCTATAAAAAAATGGACGTAGAAAAATAAGTACTTCTATAGCCCGGTATAGGCTAGCAAAGAGTATTACTTCCATTTTTATAGAATTATTTCTGGCAGACGTGTTTTGCAAATGTTGATAAATGTTAATTTATCCCTTTCTTAGCTGTAACGGCCGGTTAGAGTCAAAAACGGGCTTCGTCATTTCTGGCCGTACCCGGATGTAATTTTTCAAGGGCGAAGGAATAATCTGATCTGTTCGTAGGCCAGTTGTGGCAGGTGTTTGTCGAACTTGGGAACCTTCATGGAACTTCGAACTACAATCTTTACTGAATCCACGGGAGTCGCCTGTTCTGATTCCGTTAGCCATAACCGGGTACAAGTGTTAAGTATTCCTGTATTGTTACTTGCCTGTAGTGAGGATTGAACCTGCAACCTCCAGATGATTGTCTCCTTAGAAACTTAGGAAACCAATGCCTATAACCGTTACGCCATGTCTCCTGCTGATTGATTGGCCATGTGTCCTGCTGATTGATTGGCAATGGTGGCTATTGTAAAGTAAAGAAGGGACCGACCCTGAAGACGGAAAGGAAGCTGTCACAGATCCTGGGTAATAATAAAGATCTCATACCACAAACAAAATACAGACAGCTAATTCAACATTACAGTAAGCTACCACACATATATGGCTTTCCAAAAATTCATAAGAATGGTATTCTATTGAGACCCATTGTCAGCAACTGAGGTTCAGCATGTTACCCATTGAGCCGCTTCCTTGTGGAGATCATCAACCTACTAACTAGTAAGTTAATAACTCAGCCCACTTTGTAGAGAGAATCAGTGATGCCTCCATTTATTCTAACCAGAGGGTGAGTTTGGATATAGTGAGTTTGTTTACAATGGTACCTACTGATGATACACTTGCTGTAGTACAGGATAAACTGGCTGCAGACCCCTTGCTGGAAGAAGGCACTTGTATCCTGATAGATAATCTAATGGAAATGTTGACTTTCTGTGTGGAGACAACCTATTTGGGGTGGGATCTGATATATACCGACAAGAAGAAGGACTGGCTATGGGTTCGCCATTGTCACCAGTGTTGGCTAACATATACATGGAATACTTTGAAGAAATGACATTAGGATCTACATCACTAAAGCCATCTATGTGGCTTAGATACGTAGATGATACATTCATTCTCTGGCCTCATCAGGAAGATGTTCAGATATTACTTGATCACATGAACTCAATCCGACCATTGATACAGTTCACTATAGAGAAAGAGCAAGACAACAAATTACCCTTCTTTGATGTATCAGTAACATGCACAGAGCAAGGTTTCAGGTCATCTATGTACCGTAAACCCATCTTCACCGGACAGTACCTCAATTTCAACTCCCATCATCCATATACGGTAAAGAAAGGAATAGTCCCTTGCTTACAACATCGAGCAAAAACCATTAGTAGCAATAAAGATGAAGACAATAGTCCGAAAACCCTTAATGAAAAAAATCAACACGCTTCATCTCAGAAATTTAGACAACTAACAATAATAATATTATAAAAAATATCAAGGCAAAAATAGAATAGAATGAAATAAAATAAGGGGGAGAGGATCCTTGTTTAAAATTCAAAGTAATTTATTATGACAAAAGTTAGTTGCATATGTGTCCCAATGCAAATATGTCAAGTAACTCATAAATACAAAAAAAGAAGCAAAAAAAAATTATAAACAATCTTTCACCTAAACACTTCTTTCCTCTAGCTAAACAAGGGTTCACACATGTATCCTTTCTTTTTTCTTATAGACCAAGTCCTTTTTTCCTTCTTTTCTTATAGATCAAGTCCCTAAAATGTTCTTTTTTTCATTTCTTTTAATAAAAAGCCACTGTCTTTCTTTCTTCTGTGAGACAATGTCTCTAATAATGTTCTTTTTTCTTTTTCTCTTTCTTTGTTGGTTGTCTTCCCTCTCAATAGAGCAACAAATAACATCTGAGACTTGTGTAATTGTTGGAGTTGACTGAAATTGTTTATTCTTTTTCTTAAAGAAACAATTCCTTCAAAATATAAATTTATGTTGTAGAAACCTACTTTTTTCATTTTTTTCTTTTCTCTTCATTTTGGCTTAAGCTGTAGAAACCTATTTACTTTGGTTTCTTTCTTTTATCTTTATTTTTAGCTCGTGCTAACTTCAAATTCCTTTCAGGAATTCTGAATGTAATTCATAATCCTTCAGGAAGATTTAAATTCTTCGCATTTCTTTTTTAATTCTTTTTGGCTTTTACGCTTTCTTTGAACAGGTGACCCCGTGGATTCAATAAAGGACGTAGTTCGAAGTTCCATGAATGTTCTCAAGTTTGACAAACACCCGAAGAAGGCCGGAGGACATATTGGCCGAAACGTTGTGGAAATAGCAATAAAGATGAAGACAATAGTCTGAAAACCCTTAATGATAAAAATCATTATTGTTATTAGTGTCCAATTTTGTTGACAAAATAAAATTGTGATAGTAGTTATCAATTCAAAAAGATTGTGAACTTTATCAATATATTGATTTTAGCACAAAATAACTCGACAAAGATTGACATGCTATAAGATTAACCAACCAAATAACTGAAATGTGGCCCAGTTGGCTGGGGCTGCAGAATATACTGACTGCTTCTCTACAGAGGGATAAGACCCAATGAGTGTCCTGGATATGACACTAAACAATCTGATGGTGAAGCTCCACTAATGCAGGAACTTTGGGGAATGTGGAGTACTCCTTCATTGCCATCACTCCCAGTTCCACTCTGGCCCTGAGTAGTAGCACCTGATAGGGTCCTATCCATGGGTCAAATAGAACTAAACTGTGTGCTTATGTTAAACTGAATTGTTTGAAATAGAACTATTTGTATGAATAAAAATGGATTTGGCATTAAATAACCAACAATGGTTGATATGCCATAAAACCAAACCAAAAAGAACAAAAACAACTGAAATGAGAAGGACCACATCTGAGTCAGCAATCTATGTATATCAAATGATTAGCTAGATTTCTACGCTTGTGAAGGCACTCATGGTAAAGTGGTTGTAATCATAAGAAATAGACTTGGCTACACAAGTTCAAACCCTGAACAAAGCTAGTTGCATTTCATATAGTGCTAATACTCTTGGGTAAGGTATGAATCAAACTAATTTCACTCCAGCTATGAGTAAATAGTATGGCAGATGGGACTATTTAACCTTGGAGTGGCAGCTGGTCTAGAGGGAAATTTCTGGATTCATACTAGTTGCTGACCAGGAGAAGGCTCTGCCAAGCTATTCATACCCAAGACACGATATATTCATACCCAAGATATGTTACAACCAAACCAAGTCACAGGATAGATTGTTTTTTTTTTATCTTTTTTATATTTCTGTATTTTTCTCAGTTATTTGATTTTTGCTCAAAATCTGCTGCATGATACAGAGTGAAATTTACACAGCCAAAGAATGAATGCAAAATCATATTTTCTCCAATTTGTAGACAAACCATATTTAACCTGTACTAATTGAAATATATAAAATAAGAAACATATTTTTAAGCTAACCTGCAATTTGAAACTAACTAATCAGCAATCACTTCTGTGACTACATCCATGTATAAATTATGGAGGCAGACTATGATATACTAGCAGAAACTGAGGAAATTCCATGGAATAAACGAAAACAAGGGGAGCTATTTTTAACGAAAAAGGATGATTTGAAATTTTATTACATATAAATCCTATTGTTGCCTTTGCTATAAATAATACAAAAATATACTATGACAATTGATATAATACTTAATACACATATCATTTGTAAGCATTTAATTCAAACAAAACTACAAAATCAATATATAATTGCATCTCTATTTTGTGGATAACAGTATTGCTGGTACTGAGGAATCTTCAGAGCTCTTTTTCTTTTTTTTTTGTCAGTCTTTGACAGCATACTTTAGAGCTCATTGGACCCTTGGAGCTCATCAGATCCTCAGAGCTCATCACATCTTCAGCAAACTAATATACAATAATTTATGATTACAATGCTACTTAGTGAGGATAGAAGAAGTTAGCATGGGGCAATTCCATCAGAACTGAACATGGTGTTTGATCTGAAGAAGCAACCCCAATATAGAAGAATATCTCAATTGATTGAAAGGAAGAGTGGAAGAATAATCTTCTTGAATGCGAGGAGAGTATATTGATGAGCATAATGAATGGATGAATAAGCAGAATCATAATGTAGATTGGTTTAATCAATTTTCATAAAATCTGTATTACTAGGGTGAGTCAATAGTTTAGCAATATTTTGGTCCATGCTAGTTTGTAGCACTTATTTCCTGTGACCAAGGCAGTTCAAACAATGATAGGTACCTGCTGTGGTTGGAAGTATTGTGGTAGTTAGTGCATTGACACATTGTGCATTGCTTAATTTGGTTTAGTTTGGTATTTTTGTTTAATAGTATATCAACCTTCATGGGTTATTTAATGCTAAAGCCATCCTTGAAGAACAGTAGAGATACTATTTAATTCAACTGTTTTTATATGGTAGCCCAGAAGCATCTTTCTTTCTGTTTATCTTTGGAACTCCTTAAAAATTCAATCTGACAATCAATCAGGATGGTTTTAATTGTGTTTATTGAAATTCTGTTGCCAGAATAGAAAGGAAGAGAAATCTTTTTGTTGTTCTTGTTCTATGGTAGCTCAGAATGGCTCAGAGAGTGCTTAGGCCTCTATCTTCACAAATTGCATCTCTGTTTCCAACTATCCTTTTCAACTCTCGAAAAACTAAATTGAAAAATCAATCAGGATGGTTTCAAAGATGGTTTATTGAAATTCTGTTGTCAGGATAGAAAGGAAGTGAAATTTGTTTGTTGCTATTTTTATATGGGAGCCCATGTACTAAGGCCCCAAGCCTCTCTGTTTCATCTCATTGTTTCAATTTATCCTTTGCAACTCCCACCACCACCACTACCACTAAAATAAAATGATCAGTCAGTCAATCAGAATGGTTTCAAGGGCGATTTAATGAAATTCTGTTGTCAGTGTACAAAAAAGAGAGATTCCTTAGTCATTTCTTTTATATGGCAGCCCTGAAGTGCTTAGGCCACAAGCCTCTCAAATTTCATCTCACTGTTTCAGTGTATCCTTTGCAACACCAAAAATATCAATCAGTCAATCAATCAGGATAGTTTCAATAGTGATTTATTGAAATTCTATTGTCAGTGTAGAAAGGAAGAGAAAGTTGTTATTCATTCTTTTTCTATGGTAACTCAGAAGAGCACAGAAAGGAATAAAGGCTCAAGCCTCTTAAATTGTACTTCTATTTCTGTGTATCCTTTGTAACTACTGAAAAACCCAGTCTTCTGCTTTTGCTCACATGTTCCTATCAACTAATCAAAATCTAGATTTTCACTCAAACTCATTTCATGTTTTGGTTCTCATATCTTTGCTGAGATAATATCTGACACAATCACAAAAACTTGTCAATAATTTAGCCAGTGTCATAATGAGTCAACTACATGGTCTTCTACTCATGGAATGATTTAATCTAATCTTTGAAGTTTTTTAAGTATATATCACTCATGGGCAAACTATATATAGAGAGCTGGGCAGAGAACTTATTAATAACATCAATATCTCCTGAAGCAGAAGGAAATGAAGTACAAATGTATCACAGGCCATGGACAAAATGGCCTTTTTTTTCTTTGAGATTCTTAAATTATATTTCTCTATTGCTGTCTTTCTAAAAAAACTCAATCTTCTGCCTTTGCTCACATGTTCCTATTAACTCATTAAAATCCAGATTTTGATTTGCCCAGTTTGCTGGGGCTGTAGAATACACTGACTACTTCCCTGCAGAGGAGTAATCCCCCACCCAACAAGTGTCCTGGATATATGACACTAAACAATATGTTGGTGGGGTTCCAGTGATCCTGGAGCTTTGGAGAATGTGGAATACCCCTTCATTACCATCACTCCCTGGTCCACTCTGGCTCGGAGTTGTTGCACCTGATAGGGTCTCATCTATGGGTCAAATAGAACTAAACTCTGTACTTAAGCTAAACTGAATTACTTGAATTAGAATTGTTTTTTGATATTGAAACTCTATTTAAGCTAAACTGAATTGATTGAAAAAAGAACTGTTTTGACATTTAACTGTATATAAACAAAAAGTACACTTATACTAAACTGAATTGTTTAAATTAGAACTGTTTGACTAAACTGAATAGCTTAAAATAGAAATGTTTTTGACAATTAAAATGTGTACTTATGCTAAACTGAATTGTTTGAAATAGAACTGTTTAATGGTATAAGAATGGATTTGGCATTAAATAACCTACAAAGGTTGATATGCCATAAACCCAAGCAAACAAACAGATTTTGATTGAACTTTCATTTAAACTTTGGTTCTCATATCTTTGTTGAGATAATATCAGACACAATCACTAAAGCATATTAATCATTTAGCAATGGATTTCCTTGACTCTCTACTGCCCAGTCGGCAGTGGCTGTAGAATACACTGACTACATCTCTGCAGAAGAGTAAGACCCCACCACCGAGTGTCCTGGGTATAACACAAAATAATCTGATGATGAGGCTCCAGTCTTGGAGCTCTGGGGATTATGGAGTATCCCTTCAATGCCATTACTTCCAGGTCTACTCTGGCTTGGAATGGTAACATCTGATAGGGCCCTATCTATGGGTCAAATAGAACTGTTTGACATTTAAACTATGTGCAAACAAATGACATGTTAAATTGAATTGTTAGAAATAGAACTCTTTGATGATTTAACTGTGTTTAAACTAATGACTGGTGTTTAATTGAATTGTTAGTGATACTTAACTATACTTGGAATCATTTAACTGTGTACAAATAAATGAGTAATGTTGAATAGAATTATTATTATTAAATAGCAATACTTGAAACTCTTTAACTGTGGGCCTAAATTGAAGTATTGGTATTACTTAGAAATACTTGGAACCATTTGACTCTGTGCAAATGAATGAATAGTGTTTACTAGAATAATTAGTGTTAAATAGCAACTCTTGAAACTACTTCAATGTGTGCAAACAAATGATCAATACAAAATAGAATTATTCGTGTTAGATAGCAAAAATTGAAACCATTTCAAACAATAGTAAATAATAATTGATAGTAAAAAGAATTGTGTTAGGAATACTTGAAACCATTTAACTCAGTACAAAAAAATCCTCAAAAGTTACCAATAAAATGTGTTTACAAATCATAAATAATTTATATATATGTACCGTCAGGATTTACCATATTATAACCTACAATGGTTGATATGCCATAAAACCCAATCCAACCCAACCCAACCCAATCAACCAACTTGAGTTTTTCACTCTCCATCTCAATCAACAATCAGTCTTGGCTGGTCCCTGAGAGTGAATCTCAGTGTCTGCACAGAACTGATGAATGTAAGTCTACTGAAATATCATTTTGACGTTGGCTCTTGAAACATTATATTGTAACTAAGTATTATGATGCAACTGTCTCAGGCACCTGTGCACATTTCACTGCATAGTAATGTCAACCCCACATTGCTCAGTTTTCCTGCAGGTTTGGATCAAAGTGTACAAGCCTGAGATGGTGCCACAAATGGAAAAGAAAAAGAACAAAGACAAGATTTTGAGGACACCTAGCTCAACAGAGAGGGTATGTGTGACACTCAGTAACCTGATTCAGGTACTATTATTGCAACATGGGCAGCTTGCATGATTCCTCAATTCTGCTACTAACTCTGCTCAACCACTTGGACAGACCCAGTTCTTCGGCTTCCTGCCCAGTCTGTTGCACATCTAACTCCAACTGACTTAAACTGCTATCTGCTCACAGCATTTGAATTGATCTATCTTTCCCCAAAATCTAACCTGTATATATGGAACACTAAAATTCTACCCACTTCTGAAAATGGTCCACCCATATTCAGATACTTAAAATGGCTCAATTCTTATCAACTGACTCCCTGGCATGCTTTAGCAATGCAAATACAAGTTTATAATGAATTTTTTAAAAATAGACATCATCTAATTACATTTTTACCAAATTTTGATTTTATCACTTTTCTAAACTTTTGAATGAACTTCTGAATTTTCTCCACACACATACTCACACAGATATGTCTAACTCCTCAAAGATATATATACACACACATCTGCATAGATATGCCACCCGCCATAGAGATATACACTATTCCAACAATTACATGCATGCACTAATCTGCTCTGAAAAGCAGAGGAGGCCATAGTGTCACAGTATGACCAAGCAAGCAACCAACCAACTGAAATGAAAAGGATTATGTCCAACTGAGTCAGCAATCTATGCACTTCTAATGGTCAGATATGTTTCTGCATTTTTTCATCACTTATTCAAAGGGGGAGTTCCAGTAGTGTAGTGGCTAATGTGGTAGACTGTGATATCATGGTAAGTAAGTTCAAACTCTAGTTGGGTTACTTTTGGACTAATACCTTTAGGAAAGTTATGAACCCCCTTAGCTATGGTTTGAATAGTACCACTACTAATGTACAATTATAGTTTTAGCACTAAATAACCCACAAAGATTGATATGCCATTTAACAAAGAATTCAAACTAAAGAAACCAATCTACCTATTTTAAATAATTATAAAGATATATTTTTTGTCCTGCATATAATTGGAGACAATAAATATTAAATTGACTTTGGCAGAAAATAATCCAAGGATTGACATGCTATAAAACAACCAACCGACCAACCAAACTGTATGTTGTCAATATAAAATTTCTGACTTGTACTTACTTTATCTTATGTTTTTATTCCTTTGTGATAAGCAATCCACTGTTTTGCTTTCTTCTATTAAGTATAAAGTACATGGTGCAGAATGAGTTTTCTAAACAGTTACAAAGAGGTGAGATATGAATTTCACCTAATAACATGAAAAAAAGTGCAAAGATAGTTCTCTATTTCTTAGCATGCTGAAGAAAGTTCTGGAGCTCAGTTACTCCTTCATTGTCATTATTCCCTGGTTCACTCTGACCCAAAGTGGTAGTATCCATTAGTGTGTCATCTATAGGTCAAATGCATCAGTTTGAAAATTATTAATATTAAACAGGAATATCTGAAACCATATAACTGTATACTAACAAATTATTATTATTATTATTATTATTATTATTATTATTATCATCTAATAGGAAGAGTTACTTGAAGCACTTAGTAATTATTATTATCATATGTTATACCTCGTTGGGCATCTTCCATTTTTTCGGAGGTGCCCGTGGTTATCGTCACAGGATATGGACACGGCGATACAAGTTCAATTCCTGGACAAGACTGATTGCATTTCACATAGCACTAATACCCTTGGGAGAGGTATGAATCCAATTATTCTCCCTCCAGTTATAGGTAAATAGTAGGGCAGACTAGGTTCTTCAGCCTTGGTGAGGCAACTAGTCTAGGAGAAGGAAGACTCTGATTTCAAACCTGCTAAACTCCGCTTTAAAAATTGACCTTGTGTCATATCCTGCCTGAGCGGAGGGGTTGGGTAAATAGGATCTTCCATTTTTACTATCTTCTCACGTCAAAATTAGAAAAAGAAAAAAAAAGAGAATTTTTGCTAATGTAATATTAATAAAATATCTATATACAGATCAAATTCTGTTAAGTAATTCATCTGATAGTGATTATTTATTATTCATTCAAAATCATATAACTGTGGAAATTATTCATATTAAATAGGAATACTTCATGCATAGAATAACTAATGTTAAAAAGCAATACTAGAAGCTATTTAACTCAGAGCGAACAAATGATTAATATTAAATCAAATTATTAGTGTTACATAGCAATATTTGAAACCATTTGTGTGCAAATAATGATTAATATTAAATAGAATTCTTTGTATTAAAAAGCAATACTTAAAATCATTTAATTGTGTGCAAACAAATGAGCTCTAAAACTCGTTTATAGATAAAGTTACCTGAAAACTATTTGTTTACAAATCATATGTATATATAAAACAAGATTTGGCATTTAATAAAACACCAACCAAGCAATTAAAAACACCCTCTTAAATCAACTTTTTTTTACCAATAGTCCTGAAATCATTTTATTCAATCTTAAATTGTTTACATTATTGCTGGTTTTTTTCTGATTAAGCAATTTGCTGAAAAGGAAGCATGAAGTAACAAATTCGTAGCAGACGCCACAAATAACAACTTAGACCATGTGGGAACATTAAAATACATTAATCTTTTACTACACATAGATATACACCTTCAAAGTGTCAAATATATAATAAATGAACAGTCTGTGAACATAAATGTCTTTCTTCTTTTCTGTTCTTTCGTTTTTCTTCAAATTGTGAGAGAGAGAGAGGGTATATAAAATTGGGTATAAGGAGAAATGGTCCCAAAGTTTACTTATCTTTTTTCTTTGATGGAGTTCCTGTGGAGAATCTTTCTTCTTTTACGGGCTAATAGACTTTATGCTATTTTTAACACTGGCTTGAAGAAAATGGCTTCTTCAATCCGAAATATTTTTATGTCTTCTTCTACCCAGAGTACTGGCTTTGGCTCCGTCTGCCACGAGCCCTGTCCAACAACTAACTTTTTTACTATCTATTTCCGCTGACGGTAAGGAGTCCCCACTTCCGTTTTAGGGTCCCAGCCAATCGTTTGGCTTCTACCTTCCCGTGTCAGGCAACCCGAGTGAGGTCACCAAGTATAAACATCTGGTCTCCCCTGTGACCCATATTCTTTCTTAACGGTCATTCTCTGATGGCTTGCTACTGTTAATTCAAACAAGTGGATAGTAGTCATCCCACTTCCATCGTCTCAGTGGGAGACCATGTGACAATAGTTACTTGGTGCTATAATTGTTAGCAAATTATTTAATTCCTTGAGAATTTTCAATAAAGTCTGAGAGACAACAAGTCTCCTCAGGTCTTCAGGACTCTTCTCGGTATTCTGGCTGATCTCAACAATACTGTAGTCTGGTTAGTCTTGGTTCTTCCACTGACTTCCAATCTCTTCATCAAACAATTAAGGATCATTCTAAGTGCACCAACTACAATTCACCCTCATGTTGCATAGCTTTTTTTAGTTCTCTGGTAAGGTCTAAGTATTTGTCTATCTTTTCACTTTCTTTTATTTTCACTCAGTGGTCAGAGAGGTCTTCCCACTTCAAGACTTAATAGAATGAAGGAAGGGAAGAGTGATAAAGAGATGAGTGAAGTTATTAAGATTAAACTTTATTACTATTGAAGTTCAAAACTAAGTCTTAAAGAGGGAAGACCTTCCTGAGCAATAAAATTGCTGCTTTCCTTACTGAGTTGCGAGTTATTTCTCTTCGAGTTTCTTTCTGGTGCCAAAAAGTCTCTTCTTTTTTTGAGCCTGCTCAGGTTTTTCTCCCTGTCAGAGGCCTCCTGGGAGATTGTTATTTCTTTTGCATTTATATTGTGTTTTTTTTTAAATCTGGTTTTATTTTATTGTTATCACTTTTATTTATTATTCAATTCCTACAAGATTTTCTTGGATTGAAAAAAGTCCAAGGTTAATAATTTTCTCTAAGTTTGGATTTGTGCTTTATTGTCCCTTTGTAATATTCTTTTATTAAATACTTATTTATTATCATTTTGTAATCTTTTGATTATAGAGGCCAATTGATTTGAGTATTACTGAAAATTGTTCATGTTTGAGATTAGAATTATTTCCTCTACTATGAACACCTTTTCTTGTGGATCAAATTCCCTCAGGAATGTTTTCTTCCCAGCTACAGCATTTTAAGTTAAAGGTTAATTAGTTTTTTAACATGTTTTGGTTTGGATTTCTTCTTTGTTGTCCTTTTATCCTATTTACCAACCCCTCCGCTCGAGCAGGATATGACACAAGGTCAATTTTTAAGTGGAGTTTAACAGGTTTGAATTTAGAGTCTTCCTTCTCCTAGACTAGTTGCCTCACCAAGGCTGAAGAACCTAGTCTGCCCTACTATTTACCCATAGCTGGAGGGAGAATAATTGGATTCATACCTTTCCCTAGGGTATTAGTGCTATGTGAAATGCAATCAGTCTTGTCCAGGAATTGAACTCGTATCGCCGTGTCCATTTCCTATGACAATAACCATTACACCATGGGCACCTCCTTTTCCTACGCATACTCTTTTCTTGCATCCCTACTCCCATGGATTAAATAAAGGAATTGGTTTGAAATTCCCTGAAGGTTACTGTGTTGTCACCAACAATGACTTCTATGTTCATGATGGTGATAAACTGATCATTTAATGACTTAAGGAAAACACAAAAACACAATTTCCTTCAGTTAATGAGCCCATGGAAATATGTGGAAATGAGTGACAGTCACTGGTTGTTCAGATAGAGATTTGTAGGTCTTTCTTTGTTTTAGAATGAATTAACTTTTCTTAGCCATCACTCCAAGTTCTCTCATTCTTCTCTTTATCCACAGAGTCACAGACTTGGAAAAACCAAGCATCTTTTGTATGGGTTCTAAGACAGTGAAGTCCAAATTCTGTCTGTATGGGTGCTATGCTTGACTTAGATAACAGATGGTGTTTTGATGATATTTTTGCAACCCTACATTAATGGCTGTTTTCACACTAAGGTGTCAGATGTAATGTATAGATTGTTATCACAAATTTTATTGCATTTAACCTACCAGTGAGACTTTTAACTGTCATTTTGTTTATCTTTTAGTTGCAGGTTGTTTTCTTATTAATTATCCATTTGCACCCTGTGACCACTTAAAATATTACGTTACCAACTAAATCAAAATACTCTGAAAGGACACCTGAAGATGACCACAGAGCTAAAACATTGTGATAATAACAATCAAGATGAGGACCATAGTCTAATATAAATTATGTACTACAGAGTGCCTTGCATATTGTTATAGTAAAATACATCAAATCTCTTCTGATTCACCCACTTAACTCTTCACACACCTAACTACTAAAACACACAAAATATAGACCCACAGACATCAACACTGTAGAAGAAAATAACAGCTATCGGATGTTGATCCAACAACAGCCAGTGTCAAACTGAGAAAATCATGGCTTCTGCACATAGGTTCCATGCATAGTCTATCCAAAATCCCCAGAAAATTCTCAGTTTAAAAAAAAAGGTCTATTTTTCAACCAATCATTTTTTTTCCACAAGTAGAATTTTCTGGGGCCAGTGTTTGAAGTTGGAAACATATAAATAGGCCAGAGGTCACAGGCCAGTGGAATCGCCGTCCGTCCAAAGAGCGCCACCCAACAACACCGTCTGACCAGATCAAAGCAATCACTTGTCGCCGAACAGACCCCCCCCCGGTCAGCCAGCCAGATATTTCATCTGCTTGTTTATTTTATTTATTCAATAAACAAATTAAACTAAATCTTCTCGTCAGTCTTATTTTTCTTGCAACCACATGCTTGTATATAACAATATATTTACCAACCCCTTTGTGCAAGCAGGATGCAACACAAGGTCAGTTTTTAAATAGAGTTTAACAGGTTTGAATTCAGAGTTTTCCTTCTAGACCAATTACCATTCCAAGGTTAAAAATCCAGTATACCCTACTATTTAACCATAGCTGAAGAGAGAATAGTTGGATTAATACCTTTCCCAAGTGCTATGTGAAATGTAAATAGTCTGATCCAGAATTTGGACTTGTGTTGCCGTGTCCATTTCCTAAGATGATATCTATTACACCGCAAATGCCTTCAAGAGTTCCATGTATACCATATGTGTGCTTAACATGTACCCCAATTTCAGATGAAAATTTCCAAGAATATGCAGTACTTTCTGTCATTCAATAAATAAGCGGAATAAAAAAAAAAAGCAAAATAAATTTTTTTCAGAATTATTTTTTATAAATGTAAACACTGCAATGTTTGGAATTAGTTTATATCAAAAATTAATTCAATCTGGCAAAAATGTTTGTTTTAAGTCTATTCCAAATGCAGACTGACAAGTGAAAACCATGTGAAATTTACATGTGATGAGCATAGCAAAGCAGGTTTTAGTCAAAACATTTTTACAAATTGGCCTGACTCAAACCGACAGTCCATGGAGAGGAAACATGCTAACTCTCTGTTAAAGAAAAAGTTCTAGGTGCAGCCATCAGTAAAGAAGGTCACACTTTTGGGACATGAAAGGATCTATGACTATTAAATTCCTTGAAAATGGTACAATTGTAAACAATGCTTCCTGTTGTAAATTCCTGAGGTAAAAATTCATCTTATTTATTCAATGACCCTCATATATAGAGGTACATTTGAAAGAAAAAAATGCATGTATACACAGCAGGAAATGGTACTTGCTTGAAAAAAAAAAGACATTGTTAGTTTATTATTATCATTTATTTATTTATTTATTAAGGAAAATGTGGCAATAAACACAATCACTAATATCAAACTTATCTTGTTTAGTTAAAAATCTTTTACATAAGTTTTATTTATCAAAATTTAGTTTTTATTTAATTTCTTAATATTTTTATATATTTTTTATACTGAATACTGTTGTTCTAATTACTGTTACTATCATTATAAAAAATATCGACCACCAGCAGTTATTAACAAGTAGATACAATGAAAAGACCCATACAGCCATATTCTCTCTCCCTATACGCAGCACAAGACATTGTCATTATCCATCATACCAGTGTCATATATCAATACTCGGGGATTATTCACAAATAGATGTAGCAAAGGGACCCTCACAGCCATATCATCTCTTCCCACATGCAGCAAAAAACTTTGCTTCATTATCAACCACACCAGTACTGTATGTCAACCCTCTGCATTTATTTGCAAACAGATGCAGTGAATGAACCCTCACAATCATATCATCTCTTCCCACTTGTAACACAAGACATTATTTTAAAATCAATCCCATCAGTGCCATATGTCAATCTTCTGCAGTTACAGTCATATCGTCTCTTCCTACATGTAATACAAAACATTACATCATTATCAACCATACCAGTGTCTTATGATAACCCTCTGCACTTATTCACAAATAGATGCAGGAAAGGGGCCCTCACAGGCATATCATCACTTCCCATGTGCAGCACAAGATATTACTTCATTATCAATGATACCAGTATCGTCTGTTAACCCTTGGCAGTTATTTGCAAATACATGCAGGAAAGGGACCCTCACAGCCATATCGTCTCTTCTGACATGCAGCACAAGACATTACTTTCTTATCAACCACACTAAAGCTGTATGTCAACCCTCAGCAGTTATTCGCTAATAAATGCAGTGAACAGACCCTCACAACCATATTGTCTCTTTCTATGTGCAAGACATTATGCCGTTGATCACCACACCAATGCCACATATCCATATTCTCTCTTCTGATATGCAGAACATTACACCATTATCCATCCCATCAGTGCTGTATATCAACCAGTAGTGGTCATTTGAAAATAGAAGCAATATGTTAACCCTCTACAGTGATTCACAAATAGACCCTTACAGCCATATTGACTCTTCCCACATGCAGCACAAAACATTATTTCATTATCAATGACACCAGAGCAATATATCAAACCCTCTGTAGTTATTCATAAATAGATGCAGCAAAGGGACCCTCACACCCATATAATCTCTTCCTATGTGCAGCACATCACTTCATTATCAACCACACCTGTGCCATATGTCAACCTTCTGCAGTTATTCACCAATAGATGCAGTAAATGAACATTCACAACCATAGTCTCTTCCCACATGCACTTCAAAACATTATACAATTGACCACCACACCAGTGCAATATATCAACCCAAATAGACAGTGAGAAGGGACCCTCACAGCCATATTCTCTCTTCTGACATTATGTAATTATCCATCACACCAGTGCCATATATCGATCTGTAGTGGTCATTTGAAAGTAGAAGCAGCAAGTACATCAACCCACTGCAATTATTTGCAAACAGACCCTTACAGCCATATTGCCTCTTCTTATGTGCAGCACAAAACATTACTTCATTATCAATCTCATCAATGCCATATGTCAATCCTCTGCAGCAAATAGATACAGCAAAGGACCCTCATAAGCATATTATCTCTTTCCATGTGCAGCACAAGACATTATGCTGTTGACCACTACACCAATCCTGTATATCAACCTAAATAGATAGTGGAAAGAGACCCTCACAGCCATATTTTCTCTTCTGACATGCAGCAAATTATGTAATTATCCATCATACCAGTGTGGTATATTGACCTGCAGTAGTTATTTGAAAACAGAAGCAGCAAAGGAACCCTCACAGCCATATTGTCTCTTCTGACGTGCAGTACAAAACATTTCTTCATTATCTACAACATATATATGACCCCTTGGCTGTTATTTACAAATAGATACTGCAAGGGGACCCTCAAAGTTATATCCTCTCTTCCATGGGTAGCAGAAGACACATATATAATGCTATATATCAACCCTGGGTAGTTATTTGCAAATAGATTCAGCAAAGGGACTCTCACAGTCAGATTGTCTTTTCCACTTGCAGCACAAGACCTTACATCATTATTCACCAGACCAATGCCACTTATTGACCTCTCAGTTAGTATCCTATAGCAGTTTCTATCGATAACTGGCCCAAGAAAATAATGCTAGTCTGCACCATCCAAGTTTGAAGGAAACCAGAAAAATTGAGATTTTAAACTAAAATATTTTTATGTATGCTCGTAATATGAGGATAGAGGAATAAAAAGATAAAGTAAAAATGAAAAACAAAACAAGTGATTTTTTTTAAAGTTTTTCTTTATTTCCAGGATTATTTGGAATAATTTTATCATTCTATGGTTTGTGGATGCAAAATATTTCACACAGTTTTACGGTAAAATGGATGTTGTTGCTGCTGTTGTTGTTGTTGATGTTACTATTTTTGCTCCATCAGTCAGTCGACATCTCCAATGCAGCAGCAAGGGCAGCAGCAACGGCAGAAGTGCAGATGTCAATGTCCAATAAATATCTATCTTAACCTTTGGCCAAGATTGTAGGTACCACGTTTTAAGTAACATTAAAAAAACAAAAACAAACAGCAGACAATTCTAGTGCCACTGACCACAGATGACATCTCACACGGAAATACATACAAAGAACAAAAAAAAATAAAAAAACAACCCAAATATCTTGATTCTAATCTTTACCAACACTGACAACTTGTAAGATTTTTTGTTACCTTTTACTTTTCTAAAAAAGTCTTTAAAAAATGTTTTTAATATATTAATTCTCTTTCTCTCTTGATTTTGGAGGCATTGTTGATTCTTTCAAATTTATTTTATTTCCAGGATTTTTAAAAGAAATCAACGAAATGAATGATAAAGACAAAACCTTGGATTAAAGTTGAAGGTCTGAAGTCTTAGCAAAAAATCAGCCTTTGAGGTGGGATTTTGATAAAGTGTTTAATAATTTTTCTCTCCTCCCATACACCACAAACTATCACAGATAAATGAATTCTTGTGTATTAAGGTGCCTCCTAGTGATATAACTAGGGTGTGGCAAGTTGTGTAGAAACCCAGGGTCCTAAATATGGGGGCAGAAAGGCAGTGCCACTAGTATAAGAATTCATTTAGAATTTTAAGTAATTCTGGTTTTAAAGTTTTTCATTTTTTGAAAAATTTGTTCAGGGTACCAGAAACCCTACTCATGCCTACCCAAGTTGTTTTTGTTAAAAAAAAACATAAATTCTTAAAAACCAAAACTTATAGTGTGTACAATTATTATAGATTAATAAATGTTGTAAGATGAAAGTTTTTTTTTTAATTTTTAAAAATTTTAATACTTTAATTTTTAGAAAGACTCTCAGTAATTGAAAAAAAAAAACAAATTCAGTTTTGGTGAAACTATTTGTCAACTAACATGCTTAATATTTCAAGATGCACAAAACATAAGATGACAAAGTTCCTAGCAACAACAGACTGTCACAAAAATATCATTTGACAGAACTGGATGAAATTTAAGAAATACAAACATGCAGAATCTTAAACAAAGAGAGATAAATAAATAAATAAATAAATGAAATAAATGAAATAAAATCCATTTGAGTTAATGAGTAACTCCAGATGTCCATATAAACCTGTACCTACCTGGAATTTGAATAAATATATCAGTTATAGAAATATATCTTCCAAAAGTATAGGTTTACTATACAGGACAATTTAAGGTATTATGATATATATAATATATGTGAACAATAATAACAATGATAAATGAATGCAGCAAATTAGCGCAAAGAGAATATAAAAGGAGACATGACTGGGCCGGAAAGGTGATCCACTGGGCACTGTGCAAGAAATTTAAATTTGACCATGTGAACAAGTGGTATATGCACAACCCGGAATCCATCCTGAGAACGAGATGCACAAAATTCTCTGGGATTTTGATATACAAACTGATCACCTAATCTTGGCCAGATGACTAGACCTAGTGATAGTCAACAAAAACCAGAGAAATTGCTGAATTGTGGGCTTTGCCATTCCAGCAGACCACAGAGTGAAATTGAAAGATGGCAAAAAGAGAGATAAGTACCTGGACCTTGCTAGGGAACAGAAAAAACTATGGAACATGAAAATGACGGTAATACCAATTGTAATTGGTATGCTCAGTACAGTCACCAAAGGATTGGTACAGGGACTGAAAGAATTGGAAATAAGAACACAGTGGAGACCATCCAAATGACAGAACTGTTGAGATTGGCCAGAATACTGAGAAGACTCCTGGAGACTTGAGGAGACTTGCTGTCACTCAAACTCCAGTGAAAGATCATCAGCTGATGCTAGTGTAAAAAACTCTCAAAGGAATAAAATAATAATTGCAGTAAAGACTAAACATTGTTTTAAATAAAAGATTTTATTAGTTGTTGTATAATTAGTAAGGATTGGCAATTCTGTAAGTCCGAAATCAAGTCAATATTTATATGAAGATTTAATAAAGCTTGGTTTTTAATTCCAACTTTAAAGCATATTACCTTTAAAACTCATTGGGATTCTAATTTAAAGGTGCTTCAAAGTCAGTTAATGACTATGGGTAAAAAAAAATTGTAATAACACAATGTATATCTATTTTATGTGTAACATTTTCCACAGAGTACACAGATACTACACTCTGATCCAAGGCAGGAGTGGCAGAGAACAAGACTTTGATCCTAGGCCAAGACCACAGATTCTACACTGATTGAAGATAGAAGTGCATTTATATATATATATATATATATATATATATATATATATATATATATATATATATATATATATATATTTGTGTGTGTGTGTATGTGTGTGTTTTCAATGGGTGTTATGCTAATAAAATGATAATAATAGTTGGTGAGGAATAGTGATAATAATAGCAATAGTTAGTAAAGCTAACAGACGTATGAATATTACAGTTTTAGTAATGATAATTATAATAGCTGTTAAAGCTTATTATAGTAGTAGTAGTATCACTATAGTATAGTAATAATAGTAATAAGTGTTGTAGTTGCAGTGGTAACTTTTAAGGCTTATAGATAATAATAATAATAATAATAATAATAATAATAATAACTGTTAAAGCATACATAAAAATAATAGTAGTAGTAGTAGTAGTAGTAGTAGTAGTAGTAGTAGTAGTAATAATAATAATAATAATGATGATGATGATGATGATGATGATGCTGCCGGTAAGGCTCACACACATATGTAGTAGAAATAAAAATAATAAGTAAGATAATGACGTCAGTCCAATAATAATTGTTAGAATTAGGACATGAAATGTAAATGCAATGACAATTATGGCCCAGAGATGATATTATATTGTTGGTATTTTGGTTGATTCATTGACTAAAATGTTATTTCCAACAATATCAAAATATGAAGAAGAGTTCCAATTGTCAGTAAAAACTAAATTGGAATGTAACTGATTTTTCTCAAAGTGAACTGAGAATCAAGTGTTGTTTCTAACACATGAGACAATCATAGTAAAATAATGTTTGGTCCTAAACTATTGCAGGATAAAAACTTAACAAAAAATTCTTTTAAAAAATATCAAAGATCGATTGATTAGCAAGTTGCATTTTAATAACATTTTAAATTAAAAAAAACTTAGATAAACATTTTTTTTCTGTTTTAAGTTCATTGTTTATTTTAGAGTGGGGAATAGAATTTTCCTTTATTTTAATATTGCCAAATTTTATTCAAGTGCTTGTTGTTAAAATTTGTGCTTAACTAAACTTTTACAAGTCTCTCATGATATTGAATACAAAAGGGAAGTTATTTTGGGTGTTTTTAATTTTTTAAAAATTATTTTTTAAAATTATTAATATAAATAATCCAATGCAGAGTTTTCCTATGAGGAATAAAAAAATCATGTTACAATTTTCTTCTTATAAGTATGCAAACTAAATTTGGTTGATTACATCATATTGTTTGGTTATCTATAAAGGACAGACAAAAGAAATGTTGATGATGTTGTTGAAGAAGTAGTAGAAATTATAAATTTGGTTGATTTACATAAAATTTTTTGCCTATCTATAGAGAATAAACAAACTGTAGTAGTAGTAGAGGTAATAATAATAATGATAACAATTATTATTATCATCACATTAGTAGTAGCAATAATAATAATAATAATAATAATAATAGTAATAATAATAATAAAAATAATTAATTTTAAATAAATGGTAGCAATAATAATAACAACAATTATTATCATTATAATGTAATAATAATGATAATTGTTATTATCATCGTCAGCAACAGCAATAATAATAATGATAATAATAAAAATAACAACAACAACAACAACAACAATAATAATAATAATAATAATAATAATAATAATAATAATAATTAATAATAATGATTATTATTATTTTCATTATTATATTAGTAGCAACAGTAATAATTGTAATATAATAGCATTAAATAGAAATAGGAAGTCAATTTGGCAAAAACTTTGTAAAAAAGTTTTTGCTTAAACTGTTAGTGCTATGTTGATTAAAAACAACAACAATAAATTGGATCTGAATAAAATAAAAAAGCAAAAAACAAACCAACAAAAATGCAAGATTTGTAACTAAAAAAAGGGGGGGGGTTGAATTTCAAAAACTACATGTCTAGACATACAGCAGAAAAGTTTTCTTATGAATAGGGAGACTGACCCTAAATTTAGTACTTGTTATTTCTGCTGAAATGAAGCATTTAGTGAAAAACTGATAGAGAAATTCGACTAACAACACTCAAACCACTCTGTCAGTAACAAAAATAGCAGTAGACATTGGTACGTTAAATGAGGAACCAATCTGTACTGCAAAGAAAGAAAGACCACGTCACAAAAAAAAAAAAAGAAAAAAAAAGCGTGATGGTCCTCTGGTTTGGCTGAGGGAGTCTTCGATATATTGCTGAATATTGCACTCTCCCATCTTCAGCCAGTGTATTTGTACTAAATCAAGGACAGCCTCAGAAGAAAATGGCAAATTGCTTCCAAATGAATAAACAATAATTAAAAATAAGTTAAACAAATTTAGAAAATTATCATTATTTGACTATTCTATGTTTATTTTTACTAGCAGAAATACCAGACATTGCCTGGGTATCAAATATGTTGTCATCCAATTTTTTAAAAAGTTTTTTTTTGATTTTTACACTTAAATTTTTCTGTAGTCCTTATTGTAAGTAAATATACATACAAGTATTTTACTCTTTACCTGGTATCTAATACCTTTTATGCATAAACTTTTGACCTTTTTAATTTTTATTTATCCATTCACTATAGATGACTGGACCATTAAGAGAAAAAAGATAAAAGTTTCCTCTAATGGAATAAGCTGCTTTATATATATAGATTTTACTTAGGGACCAACTATTGATTCTGAACAAGAGGAATAAAAATCAAACTGTTTTTACAAATTTGATAGGATCAGAGAAGTATAATTTTATATTTTTGAATTACTATTATATAAATATCCTGTTAAAAACCTCAACAAGTTGAACTGTCCTTTAACAAGGATGGCTTTGGCATTAAATAACCCATGATGGCTGATATGCCATTAAACAAAGAAATAAAGCCTACTAAGCTGACGTTGAGCTGTTGAGAATTAGAGATAAAATAAAAAAGGATCTATTTTTGATGAGCAAACAAATTATCATTTTTTTTAATGGGTTCAAGTGTGCAGGGAGACAATAGGTAATTATCTTTACAGAATGGTAATTTACTAAGCTTTTTACTTAGATGTGGCACAAGGCCATATGAAAGGGGCACCCAATGAGACTCAAACTCACTCGTGTAGGTTTGCTAGTCGAGCTTGCTAACCATTACACCACCAAAGGCGCCTTACAGAATGGGCATATCCATTGGGTGCTCTGTAGACAGTCCCAGAAACCCATTCTTGGACCTCTTTTATTAGAAGAGATGTTGCCTCTTGCCCTTGTCATGGAATAGTGAAGACCTATTTTACTTTCATCAAGTGAGTCTTTTTTTCATTTTTGTACTCTATTCATATACAGCTTGTTCATAGAATATGTGCATATTTCTGTAGTGACATGTTTTTGTATTCTTTCAATACTACTTTTATACATATCATGTTTATATTAAGTATTTCTGTCTGTGTAAATGAACTTGTCCTTCTTTCTATTTATTCAGTGTTAGTATATCACATATATACTAATGCTAATATTGGTCCTTGGTGAGTGGGGACTCAATTAAGTATCTTCTCAACCACCAAGCAACCCAATAAGTGGATATAATAAGTAGAGGATCACGAGATTGTTATTTATTTATTGTACAGATTATATAATCTCATGATCCAACTTCCTTATAAGGTAAGACTTCAATATAAGTGAAAATAGCTATGCAAGGGTTTTTATTAGATAAATTTGGAATAGTGTATAAATTTTGAATAGAATCATAAAATAACAATTCTTAAGTTGTACCTAAGGGATTCTTTTTCATACAAATTCTCACTAGATAGTAATAGCTGATTGTGTAGGTTTTTTAGTTTTATAACATTGAGTCTCAAGACTAAACAGATTAATATATCAAATAATCAAATATCATCACTAACTTTACAAACTCCTCCTCCATGAGTGCTTGAGGGGTGGGATTAGATATATAAAGGATTTATATTTTACTGGTTTAGTCATTGACTATCTCCAACTTAAAACCCTTAAAGATTTGTGATACTGTTGGCTCTTTGGGGAAGTGGTTTAATAAAAAATAAACCCATATGATTCATAGCTAACAACAACAATGATAAAAAAGGAACAAGTTTGAATTTGTTTTTTCATTATCATAATAATTGTTTAGACTTCTTTATTTTCCAAACTATGCTGATCGAAAACTGAGAAAAACTAGAGACTGGATTCTTGATTGGCCAG
>CAUZXS010005164.1:30000-32500 GCA_963585895.1 Sepioteuthis lessoniana | reverse complement strand
TGATAAAAGAATACAACATCAACAAAACCAAATAATAGGAGAGGAAGAGGGAGAAAAAAGCATAGTAACTGATCTACTGAAACTAAAATCAATTAATCCATCTGTGACCAAGGTAAACAAAAGACTTTCTTTTTTTTAATAATAAAATTAATAGTAGTAGAAATAGTAATGTTTAAATTTAAGAAAACTTAAATATGCAATTTCTCTTTTTATATATAATTATATTACGTATTTGTGGAAAGGGAGTAGTGAACTGCATAACATTGATGAAATGTAGCAGTATTGTTAATGGATTTTATGGAAACTAGATGATATTCTAATATCACAGAATTCAGTGACAACAATTAGATTCATACAAGACGTTACACGTGGCAAGGGAGATAACTCTTAAGATTTGGGGAAATTTAATTAAATTTTTTTTTTAATTTTTAAAGTTTTTCACATTTAATTTTACCACAGCAAGTCCACAAGTAATAATATGCAGAAAACAAATAAACTAAACTAAACTAAATAAATAAAACAAAAGAAAGAAAATTAGCTAAAATATCAATTTAAACAACATCAATGCATATGAATTCTGATAGTGAAAGTCTTTATCTGGTTGATTTTAGAAAGATCTTAAGGTGGATGAGATTGAATTAATGTGTGTGTGTGTGTGAGAGAGAGAGAAAGTGAGTGCATGTTGTTGGAGTAATTATGATGTTGATACAATTTTTAATTAAAAAGTTTGTCGCTTTTTTAGAGTAATAATAAAAATTTCTGATTATATTAAAAAAAAGGGATTAAAATCAGTTAACAATACCAAATAGTCAAATTTCTTATTCATTCAAGCCTACAAATCTACATATTTTTACTTTGTCACTAAAATTTACTTTTTATTCATATCTTACTTAAAAAATATTTATAAAAGACAATATAAATTTTAATTTAGCAGAGTAAAAGTTGGCATAAAGAAATGTCTTAAGGAAAGATTATATAGTGCAAATCAAAATATTTGCCATTAAAATCAAACTTCAGACTATATAACTGATATGAGATGAACTTGCTACTGGTGTACCCATGTAAGCAAACTTAGCACATAGCTATTATATCAATGTATGTATATTGAATATAAATGTGCATGGTGTGGAGTATATAATAATTCAAAAGGAATGTAATTAAACTGTAATTCAATATATTGAAAGCAAATTTATTTAAATATTGTGAGAAATATGGTGAACAAAATTTCAGTCAAAGATCTGTATCCTTTAAAAATTTAAGATTCTTATCATTTTATTTTTGCTGTTAATAAATCCTTTTAATTATATTAGTTAATCCAAATTTTTGAATTATATAATGATAATCATCATAATTAGATTTTTCCAAAGACTTTCTGCAGATTATATTGTAATTCATATGAAGTCAAAAAAGTAGATACATTTTAGTAAAAATCACCAACTAAACAAATTCTGTATATTGATTTATTCAAACATATTGTTCTCATATTGGTTTATATATATATATATATATATATATATATATATATATATATATATATATATAAATTACACACATAAACAAACTCACACAGTGAAATGTTATTGACAAATCATTTTGGTCAAGTACTCTTTGGTCATCTTCAGGTATATATTTTTGGTTGGTAGGGAATATGCTATATTAGTAGATTGTTGTGTTATTTTTACAAAAATAACACAATAATATTGCCTTTTCCTTTTTGGTTGTTCCTGCTGAATCAGAGTATATATAACTACATGATCCAGAGATTGAATTTACAACCACTAAGTAACCATAACACTTTTAACCAATGCTTATATTTGTCAGGTAAAACAGGTTCAAATAAATCAATAAATACACACACACACACACATATATATATATATATATATATATATATATATATATATACATATTATTATTATTATTATTATTAGAATTCCTCATCTCCAAAAATCAGTCATAAATAGATAAATTTTAGTATAGTTCTTAAACAACATAGATTTATTAGTTATGTAAGAAAATCTTCTACCTAAGAAGCATATTTAAATAGTAATAATAATAATAATAATAATAATAAAGTAGATTAGTTAAACAACTTGAGTATTGTGAATTTTACCAATACACTAAATGGACAGAGCTTGATGGACATATAAAATGAAAAACCTACTACTGGTTTAGATGGCTACTTTGCAGGTTTGAACCCAAATCTACCATCTCACCGAGCTGGATTAGTGGTAGAATGTGTGCTCTTACCAGAAGATTAATGCCACCCAACTACAGTTAATCAAGCAGCCCCTACAAGATACAGAAATGTTTGCACAAGGCTGATGCAATGTGTGGTGTCTAATATTGCAGATTGACTCAGTATATTAAAAAGAATCAGAACTGATATATATATATATATATATATATATATATATATATATATATATATATATATATATATATATATATTTTTTTTTTTTTGGTTTGTGCAAAAATCATTGAGCTGTATGAGGGTAAC
>CAUZXS010005164.1:0-22500 GCA_963585895.1 Sepioteuthis lessoniana | reverse complement strand
ATATGTGTGTGTATGTGATAGACATTTGAAAATGAGAACATACATGACTGTATACTTTCTAAATGTATTTATATTTATGTATGCAATTAATTTTTGTGAGTGAGTATAAAACTAAACCTATAAGTGTGTTTGTGAGTGTATCTTGATCTAAAACGATGAATGTATAAAGTTAAATAGATATGAATTTATGTTAAAAATTTATATATATATATATATACATACACACACACATAAACATTTGCATATTTTCATGTATATACAGTGTGTGTGTGTGTGTGTGTGTGTGTGTGTGTGTGTGTGTGTGTGTGTGCAATTATGAATTTAAATATGAATGTTAAGCATAGATAAATACGAATCTATGTTTGTATCAATAAATACATGTGTTAAAATTAGAGAACATCTTTGCATATTTATCTGTTCTCTCTGCATGTCATTAGAACAACTAATGTCAATTAAGAAATGTCTATAAATAATAATAATCTCTCCTTTTCCTATTAATGGAGAGATAGTAATGCTGTTAAGTGTCAGGAATTAAAAGCAAATATTTGTAATGACTGAATAGTTTTACTTATATATCATACACACAAAATAATGTCAACTGATTAAGTATTATTCATTGTCAAAGTATTTGCCTATATAATCAAACATTAAAGAAATAGTTTTTATTTTCTAATATATATTCTGTTCATATTATAACAAAGTCTTTTTGTATGCTTTGCATTTGATGTTAGAGTAAATTATATAAGAGCTGCAAGAAAGAAGAACTTTGTGAACAAATGAATGATTTAAGTTTAAATTCTTAAACTCTTCCCCTCCCTCATCTGTGATGTTGGTGGGTCTTTGATACATATCTCTCAATATTGCCTCCTCATTTTTTATTTGCTTGAATATATTATACTTTAACAGGTGACAAAGAGAGTTACTACCTTTAGCCATTTTTAGCTTAAGAGTATTTTCTAGTGAAGGAACATCATATTCAGACCAGTATCTCCTACAACAGCGGTAAATAGAGGCCTCATAAAAAGATTACAAAACAACACCTAAAGGATGTAACCTCCAGCCAAGAAAGGCTTCTGTTGAAATGTGACCATTTAAAATTTTTAAAAAAAGTTAAAGATACTAGTCTAAAAAAAGAGAAATGTGGAAGAAAAGAATTCATTTTTAGATTTTATTATGATCTCTATCCCATAATAGTTGGTACATTTACAAATAAATCTGATAGACAACTATTATGGGACAGAGATAGTACAATTTATTTTCATTACTACCTTTATCTTGAAATAGTTGTTACATTGGCATATAGATTTCATACATTAAATGTAACATTTATTATGTGATAGAGGTAACACTATAGATTAAAAATAGCACTTGTTTTATCTTATCTATTTTTTCAAAACAGGTGAACAGATTTAAAACCTTATGAACAGGCAAATCATTTCTTTATTACCTTTATTTTGTCCATGAATAACTGCCCTACCTTTATCTATAAATTTATTCTTTGCTTACAAATAAATAAAGCAGCTTAAAAAATGTTTAGTTTTTAGAAACATTGGAAAATTAGCCAATTAATAATGAAGTAATTAATAATGATCAAGTGATTTAACAAATCATGAAAATGAAGATCATTTCCTAAAAATATTCCACTATTGGTAAATTAGTATGACTTCATCCAAAATGAAGAGAGAAAGTTGTTAATAAATATTCAGATCTGATATCCATTTCATTCTATACTACACACATAGACAGTTAATGATTATTTAATAGGTGTAACTGTACATTGTTTGCAGTAAACTATGATGAAGTAAAAGTGTATTTAAGTTTAAGTTATCAATCGTCAATTTGATTTTTACCAAAACAAACTATGACATATCAGTTTGAAACAAAATGATAAATCAGTCATTGATGTGATTTGAACCCCTTCATGAGATTATCCCAACTAGAAAACTGATTTAAATACCACGATAATCTGTTGTCTCATGATACAAAGAAAGATTATCAGTGAACTGATGCTTTTGCAGTTTTGGTATTTTATTCATCTGTTATTCAAAATTCTTTCACACCTGCTGACTTTTCTTCTTCTTTTGGCACTTTTTATTCCTTTATAGTTTGTAAATAACTGTTTTAATAAAAAATTAAAAAATCAAGTTGTAACTAAAATACATTGACAGTAGAATTAATTTAAATCACTTGATATTGATTAAAAACAAGACAAGTAAGAGCAATTCATATTTCTTATGAAATGACCATGGGCTGGCATTCCTTTCTTTTTTTTATAAATATTTCATAAAGAAATAGCAGTCACATATATGCAGGTTGAATCTTAAATATATAAGTTATTATCTATACAAGGAAATATAATTAAAAAGTAAAATTATATATATATATATATATATATATATATATAGTTACATATCTTTCTAATTCGTAAGATATGCTAAGAGTACAATTTTGCTTTTGCTAATCAGATACATAAAAATACTTATAGTGATACTAAATATTTAAGGGTAAATAAGAAGTGATATTGACTGGGATACTTTTTTTAAAATATGTATTATCAAATCTACAGTAACATTAAAAATGAAACACACAGTATATATAAACTTGTCCATTATGATTAGTCAAAAAATTTTGAAATCAAACTTTGAATTAAAAAAAAAAACAAACAAAAAAAAACACAATTCACATTAGATGAACAACACCAAACTAATTGTATTTCAAAGCAAAAAAGATAAAAAATGCAAAAATAAAGTCTATGGTGTGAGTAAAATAAAAGGAACTGAAAATTGTCTAAAAATAACTGAAAAATAAATGACATTTAGCATATCAAAACAAAGGGGAAAATAAGGTAGAAAAAGATAATCACTAAATCTTACAATAATATAAAGACAAATGAAGAAAGCAATCATTTTAAAAGAGAAGCAACTCAAAATTAGTAATAAAACCGGCATTCGGACAAAATTTGAAACTTTATTTGCACAATCTTTCAATTTAAAAATTGTTTTTATTTTTTCTTCATTTCTTATCTTCAAAGATAAGACTGGCAAAATGCTGCTTTTTTTTTTTGCTTTTTTTTTTAGTACACAATGCTTGGAGCTTATAATCTATTTATTGGGTTTCAACATGAACAAATCTGAATTCCAAGAGTTATCTTCCTTGGTTTTAAACTTTTTTATTTTTTTTTGTCTTCCCACCTGCTATGTTGTGGTTGCTAAGGATGACAAGAAGCCAGCTGTAGACCACATGACATAAAGAAGCACATGTGACAGACACATTAACTTTATACAGAGAGGTCATGACTTCACCCAATTTCACCAACAATGGACGGCCACACTGACAAAACAGAAATCTATGCATTCACCCAAATGAAAAAAAAAGAAAAAAATGTGAGAGGGAGATCATAGTTTATAACCCAACTTCTTATATATATATATATATATAGATATATATATAGATATAAATATATAAGAAGTTGGGTTATAAACTTATCTCTTGATAATCAAGGAATCTATCTATTTGGAATAAATATGAATTTTTCAAAATTATTTTTTATTGTATTTTTTACTTTTAAGATTGGACAGGGGTAGATCAAAAAACCTCTGTGGCAAAAAATTAAATGACCAGACTTAAGTTGCCTGATCAGGGATTGAACTCAAATACTTGCTTACCTCAGAAACTCCTAAGTATTGTACCCTAAACTCAAAGAAAATGCAAATGATAACTAATTAGAGAAGAAACTTGGGATTATAAATGTGAATAGCAGAAAATAATGGTTATTTAGTATATTATTATTATCATTATTTACATATCAATCAATTTTCTTTATTTCACACCCAAATACATGCACATGCACGCACATATAAATATGCTATATTGTCATACATAAAGAATATACGTACATATAGCAGGGGGATAAAATATTAAAGATATTTGAAAAGCTTAATCCATTAGCTTAAAAAGCTTAACATTAATCTTAATTTAATGTAATTACAGGCAATAAAACAAAATTATTTTTCCCTTATTTTACTTTTTCAAAATTTGAAATCCTTACGTATCACGTATGGAGAGGCAAAAATAACAATGCAAAATTCAATGCATTTTATTGGGGAAGACTAATTTCTTGTAGTTTTCTTTATCTCTTGCAACAAAGCAAGAGTTGTATCTACACAAGCAAATCAACTGATTGAATTGGAAATGTTGTTAAGGAAAGAAAACAACAGAAAAAAAACTAGAAAGATTTAAAAAAAAACAAGCAGGCATAAATAATTGTCTTTATAAAAGGATGAATATTCACTGTAAGAGGATGTAACGTTTTCAGATATTTGTTTAAAGTAAACCAGGCTAAGTATCCCTAATTAAAAAAAGAAAAAGAAAATTATAAAAGGCTAAAGGCAAAGGTTAAGAATTTTGCTCAGTTTAATGATTTTTTAAAATTTCTTATTAGATAAAAGCAAAAAATTTAATCTGGGAAATAAATTGTAGAAACAAAACAAAAATACATATATTTGAATATCATCAATAAAAGCAAAGAATAAGGTTTATAAGAACCCTCCCCCCCCCAAAAAAAAACAAGTGACCAAAGCTACAAAATAATACAATTCTTGCATCAAAAGTGATGACTTGTTCTTATTATTCTCAAAATAATTAAGAAGAAAAAAGAAAATTCTCTGAGCATTAATTACTTTTGCTTTGAGTAGTTTTCTAATGAATTGACTGCAAAGCACTTTTAAAAGAGCAAAAATACACAGCAGTTGCAGTGAAGTAAATAATCCAGCAAGTGTTGATTATTACTCAATACAGACATTAACTTTTTAAAATAATAAAAGAGGAAAATATAGATAACAACAACAAGGGAAGATGTTAGTCATTTCAGGAAGTCAGTTGACTATTTTTACCCACTTTCTTTTCTGTTCATCAGTGTAGCCTAAATCTTATCATTATTCAAGCATCTGACAATGTGCATATGCTATGTTTGATCAGGATGGGACAGGGCCTTGAGATAGTGCGGGACGGTGGGGGGGGGAATAGAAGGCCTTGGTCTTGGGCATTAGTGAACACCAAAACTGACCAATGGTGAAGAAAAAAGCAAGACTGGTCGACTGCAGCAGTGAGTGGTCAGTTAGTTTGGTCTTGGCAATACAGGGCGCGGGATGGGAAAACAGTAACAAGATCCATAGGGGAAGAAAAAAGTTCTAAGTCAGACCAAGATATCGTATTAACTACATTTCACGAATCTCTGAGTCAGTTTTCTGAGCAAAACACTAAAAAGGAAAAAAAGGTGAGCAAATAAAAAATAAATTGAAAAAAAAAAAGTGAAAAAGAAGGAATACACACAAATAGAGAGAAAGAGAGAAAGAAAAGGTGAAGGATATGCATACACACACACACACACTCATATATATACACACACACACACACTCATACAGACATACATATATAAAGAGTAAAAGAAGAAAAAAGAAAAAAAGTAAAAGAAAAGCGGTCTGTTCCATTGTATTGCCCAAGTCAGCAACTTACTTCAGTTCATTAATCTGAAAGAGAAAACAACAAACATTAATAAAAAAAATGAAACAATTTTGTATTTAAATTTACATTCATTAAGAAAGGGAATAAAAAAACATCTTTGTATTGGAAATATTGACAGAAAACAAAATAATAATACATCAAGAAACATTTTGCATCAGGAACTGTTTTATGATGAGCTGAAAAAAAACAAAATGTAATTATTTATAAAAAATCAGGCATGAAAGTTTTTGTTGTCATTATTTACCAAATCCAGACTATTATTCTCATCTTTACTGTTATATTTATAATGTTTTGGTTACTGATTTAGCGAGGGAAAGTTATTAGGTTATGTTGGTGTTATGTTACTTCCTTGCTAAGCATAAAAGGTAAATAAATGAGTGAGATGAAGAAGTAAGCAGATGAAGATGCCGTTAGGTTTTATATGAAGGTTTTTAATGGCAGCATGGAATAAAGGGTTTACATTTATGCTGCAAGTCTTGTAGGAAGGAAAGAAGTTAGGAAATGAAATGAAGTTATGACAGAGTTGAGAAAGCATTCTAGCAGCTAAATGCCTGAGCGAAAAGTGCATCATTAGGTTAAAGCATTGTTGTATGTGCGAGGGAGATATGTTCGCCATAGTGTAGCCAAAGTCGTGTTTGCTCTTTGAGGAGAGAAACGTTGAAGTCACCGTGAATTTGTAGTTCTGGTTGTTTTGGGGAGAAGCATCCAGAAAATGTTGCCCAGTGAAGAAGTAGCTAGGTGTCAGAGCGAAATTTTGCATCGCAGTCGACATAGCCAATTTTGGGGGTGACATAAAGTTGTTCCTGTGTGTGGCGTATTGAATTCATCTAATTCATATTCAACTGGGAACCCTTGGTCTAAGAGATATAGACGCAAGTGGTCCATAAATTAGATTGCTTCTCTCATGTTGGTGTGATGCTGCTGCTGCTATTGAAGAGCAGACAGTAAGACGTCTGTACTGAACGAAAGAGTTCTAAGAAAAAGAAAGAGTGTTTGACGGCTTCCCCAATTTGTACAGCCCGGAAAGATGATCCAGGCTGAATAGGATAAGTCATCCTGATTGGGTGAAATTATGCGTCGACCCTAACGGTCGAATTAAATTACGTACCAAACAAAAATACGAAGTTCTTTCTGCTACACTGACTACAACTAAAAGCATCAGAAGAAGGAAGGTAAAGTGGCTGAAACATTGTGAATATAACAATCAAAATTAACACCATAGTCTGAGACATGTAAATAATTACACTAATCAAATGTCAAGCAATTTTTGAGAAGTAGATATTGAAAAGTTTTATGGTTTATAGAATTTATCATCAATCATAATAATAAAGAAAAAACAACCTTAAAGCAAAGAATAGTGGTTGTTTTCATTTGTTTTCCTTTATATATCTTTTTTATGTTGTTATATTTGTGTATGGTAATGCAGGGGAGGAGAGAAGGAGAGAGTGCAAGAGGTACAATTTGCTGACCAGGAATATTGTACTAATGCTTGATAGCAGGAGTGGAAAAATAGTAAGAAAACAAGAACAGAATCAATAAATAAGGTGGAATCTATATACAGAAATGTACCAGAGGGGTCCTTTTACTTATGTTAGTTTAGAGGGCTTACAAGGAAATCAAGTTGTTGAATGCCCATTCTATGGTGTGGAGAGTGTTATCTGTGTCTGGTTGCGGAGATGAATGAGAGAACTACTGTCTGTTGATGACATGCAGGGGCTGTGAGAATGAGAACTAATCATTGTGGTATACAGGGTGTTATTATATGCTTTTGATGAGATCAAGAAAGCATCCACAGCTTTAGTCTGTGGGGTCTTCTGATTAACTAAAAAGATTTAATTCCTTATCATGTAATTGCTCATAATTATATCTGTCAGTGACCTTAAATGAGCTTTTTTTTTATCCCAATAAGATTTCACTTGGAGTGCAACAATGTTTACTTAATCCAATTTGTAAGTGTACAATATCTGCTTCTCTTGAATCAACACAACTCGGGTGCAATTAAAAAATATTGGACAAACTTGGTGATTGACTTACATAGCATTCGACCTTTCATGTCTTCTTTTTGTAAAATAATAACTTTTTAATCTACTATTCAACCACTGCCCCCGCCAAAAAGAAAAAAAAAACAACAGTTCCTGTTGCACAATAACATCTTTTTTCTAGACTGTACTTTTGAAACAAAGTCAATATCATATCTTATCAACAACAAAAATAAAATCACAAATTTTTTTATTACAAACAAATTGCTATTCAAAATGGTTTCTTCGTATTAGAATAATAATAATGATAATATTTTCTAAAAGATAAATATTTAAATTATTTTAAAAAAGAAAAGATTACAAAAACAGGTTTTTATATTCAAATCCATATGAATAAAAATTACAGATATATGTGCATAAATGTTTCTATATGTTTTTTTCCTTTTTACAGATACAAAGAGTGCGGGAATGGTTTCATCCAAATATTTTAAAAATAAACACTGATCACATTTTTCCCAAATAGAGTTCCTAAAAATTGTATCACTAGAAAATCAGGCCTGATTAGTAATTTCTAAACTAGAAACTCTTGAAAAATACTCCCCCCTAAAAAAAGACAAAAATCCAAGAAATTATACATGACACTAATCAGATATTAAATATCAAATGTGTTGTTGATTTAATCCCTTAATTTCTGATATCCTTCTTCATATGCTAATTGTTAAAAAGGCATCTGTTTTTATTATTGCTTTCTTTTTTTTTTTTAATCAAGAGAATAATTGTTTAGACTCCTAACTCAAGAAACTTGAACTATGTGCAAAAAGTGAAGGAAAGTAATCAATAAACATCTTCACTCATTTTTGGAGATCATGTGAAAGACCAGAGCTCTTTCTCTTCCTCTTCTGATTCCGATTCTTTGAACACAGACCATCTTTTGAAACTCTAGAACAGATATGGTCTCACCAACCAGAGAATGGTCTTGTCCTTCATTTCACAACTGAGATGAAACTCACTAAAGAACACAAGTAAGACCATTCATAAATTTGGTATGTCTTCTTTATGTGCTGCTTGTACATGGAACACAGTGCACATTTCATCCGTTTGGGACATGTTTGCATATTTTTATGATATTCCTGCGATACTTGTTTTATACTTTTATATATGTATACATTAAATGTCTTCAGTATTTACATGAGTTTTCTTTCTGCTTATTCAGTGTCAGTGTATCAGTGGATACATTAATGCTAACATTGAAACTTGGTGAGTGAGAACGGGACTAAATATCCTCCCAAGCACCAAATACTATAACTTCTCCAATAACCAGTAACAATTCCAGTAAGGGTTTGAAACTAGTCCGGTCATGTCTTAAAAAAGAATGAAAATACAAATACACAACATAACAAATTCACACTTTTTTATTGTACTGATTCAAAAAAATCATTTTAATTAAAAGTAATGGAAGACATTTTTATTAAAAAAGATTAAATCACTAAATTAAATACTTAAACAAATGTTGAAAAAGTTTTTATTTTTATTTTAGGCTGTAAAATTTTTGTTTTTGAAAAACAAACATCAATAAAAAGTATTTCAAATCCATAGCAAAAAATCTTAAACTGGAAATTTTGTGAATAAATAATAAAAGTGTCAGAAAACATTATTTTGAAAAGAACTGCATTTCAGTCGGTTAATAAGGTTGTAGCATTTTTGTTTCACTTTTTCAAATAATAATCTTTTTTGTTGGTTGGAGCAATATCAATCAGTGATGTCCAAAAAATCTAACAATTTAAGATTTACACTGATATAACATAGAAAGACCAGTGTGTTGGATTTGTGGACCATGTAGTATATACACGTAACAGTGAATCAACCTTAAGATACCTTGGCACCCTTGTTTATTGGGAGTGAGTTCTACCATGGACCTCTATTAAAGCTCTGTATATTTCTTGGTTAGTTAAGTATCAGTTAGTTGGAGATGCTGAGCTAGTGTAAACCACAAACTGTTAAACTCTTTGGACTTTACTGAGTAATAACACTGCTGCTGTGCCTACCTTTGACAATTCAGAAAGAATTATTGTGAATTTTGTAAGTACTACAAAGACCTTTTTGAGAAGAATCTGAATTTGAATATATGTATAATAAAAACTGTTCTTTTCATTTTGAATCATTTGAAATGACTCTTCAAGAGTCAAACTAATATGTGATTTTTTTTCAATAGCTTTTAGTTTTCATTCTTTACCAATTACTTAATTCTGACAATTTATCTAGAAATCAAAACAGTAAATATTGGAGACTCCTCTCCTTCACAATGCAAAATGCTACAATCCTACTACCACACCAAATGATCAAATTGAGTTCTATATTTAAAAAACCATGCTGGATGCACTTACCAGGCATCTTATAAGTGAATATATAAAATAATTTATATAACTTAAGCTACAAATCAACATTATATACATTTTATACAGCAAAGGTTTAAAAAGGAAAACAATTATGGTGTTTAGAATATAGACAGATCTTGAAAAATCCTCCATTCCTGTCTATAGCATGCATGTACCATTCAATATATATATATATATATATATATATATATATATATATATATATATATATATATATATATATATATATATATAAAAGCTATTTCTCTGGTGTTGTATATATTTATCAAGCAAGAAAGAGAAAAATATGCCACATGCTTTGAAGATACTTGGCAACAAAAAAATTCTGTTGAAGATGTTAACTGTTTACCAGAATTAAAAAATTTTCTATACAAAAATATTTAAGTAAAATGATTTAAAAAAAAGAAAAAATTTCTGTTGTATTTAGATATTAAGAGTGACAATAAATTCAAGATAAAAGAGGTAAAGACAGCATCATCCATTTTTGTAGAAAATGGAAATAAGAAGGATTGCAAGTTTACATGGCACAGAAGCACTGATTTTAAAAAAATGGTCTGTCATTTTCATGAACATTGTTTTCATTCCTGCTAAGATTTTACAAGCATGTTCTGATGCACAGCACTATCAGCCAATTTGAAAAAAAGAAAAAAAAAGAAAAGAGAATCCACCTTGCATATCAATCAACTATTAAAAACATATGGAAAATTTATATTTTTATTATTACATTTTACTTTGTTCAAGCTTCATCGGATAGGGATTAGAAAAAAAAAGCTAAATTTTAGGAAAAATATTCATGACCATCTGTAATGTCGTCACTATTTTGGTTTTACTTAATAAAAATGGAGTAAAAGAGTAAACTTCTACAAAATTCTTATAAAATATGTATTTTAGGATTATAAAATGATTATGAAATATCTGCAAATTACTACAAAATGTACATATGTGGCTTTTCATTATGCATGAATGCATTTTACAATGATTGATAATTATATGTATATCAACACATTTTTGTTATACTTAGATATATACAGATATGAATAATTATATGGAGTAAATATCTGACAAAACAGAAGAGAATGGAAAGTTTATTTTGTTCTCAATGAGCCTCATAAGATAATAATTTGGTAAAACACAGTATCTCCTTTTCTGGAAAGAGTAATATTAAATATTATTAAACCAAAGCAATATTTCACTTAATGTAACATAGGTTTAAATGGTTAAAAACTTATCCCTTACATTTACTAAATTTTAATGAACTATTCGATTGTAATTTATAACTAAAGAAGGGTACAAAGATCAGCATGTACAAAACCACAGTCCTTGTAACCTTTCTATATAGCTCAGGGTTGTGGGTCACGTATTGTCACTACCAACAACACCTAGAGCATTTTCACCATCACTGCCTCTGCACCATCCACTGGAGTAACTTTGTCATCAATGTAAAAGTTCTTGAACAAGCAGCTGTCATCAACATCAAGGCTATGCTAATGAACTATTATCTATGCTAGGTAGGATACATCTCCAGGATCATCTTCTGACCAAGATCACACTGTATAGTGAACTCTCCACTGGCTATCACGACAGAAAAATACCAAAGAAGCCATACAAAGGATGTTTAAAAAAATCTCTAGGTGCCAATTCCGTCAACCATCACTGATGGTCCACTCTAGCCTGCAGTCAATGTGAACCATCCTCTCTCTTGTTCATGAAGCCAAGACATGAAGGTTATGACTAACAGTATTTCTTTTACCCATCAACAATATTATTTTCAAATCCTTTAATTAATTTAGTATAGATAACAGACATTAACACAACTTCAAATGGATTTCATTTCCCACTTTTTAAAATTTCCTAACAATAGGCATTCCTAATTATGCTGCCATGACAACCTCATAGGCAATTGTAATGTCCAACATTTTTCTTAAAATTAGAATTTTTAAAAAATCATTAACCACTAAATTAGTTTTAATATTGTATTTCTTTCCTATTCTGTCAGATTCTGATCAATATATTCTTTCATTTGTTTAGATTTTATAAGTACTTCCTATTTGTTTGTTTTAATGTTAACATTTCAAAATGGCATAAAGTGATTATGAGAAATATACTTTAATCTTTATTTGATAAACAAACAAAACAAAAAAGAGGAGTCGATTTTGTTAATATTTTGATTTATATTCTTCTTAACAACCTCAGAGTCTACTGAAACAGCAATAAAATCAATCTTAATTCCTTATTTATTCATAGAATATTGATATTGTTGCATTCATTCATGGTTGAAATGATGGATAAAGTAAGATGATACATTTAAATCTTTTCTTGTGAAAAAAGTGATTTTCTTCTGTGTTTTACTCAGACTTTTAAAACCCAAGTTTATAATCATTTATTTTATAAAGAAAGTAGATATATTGGTGTTATAAGATATTCTTAATGTTCATAAATGCTCAGATTACAGACATTCAAGTTATGAACTTTTAGAGATATTAACAAATTTCTCTTAAAATTTTTATTTTGCAGACCATGCCAATTCAAATGTTTAACCATCATAACATTATTGTTTCTGTTCATTATCACTGTGTAAACAACAATATAATAGTTCTCTCTAAGGTATCATGGTGATATCTGTAGGTTTTACAAATACGAATGGTGTAGACATTTAAGTTCAGAGTATAACTACTTAAAAAAAGAGTCATGCATGTTTGTTAGAGAAATTTTTCTTTGGCTTAAATATCAGCTGCTTTTTGAGGCTCTGTTAAATGTTTAAAATTGTAAGGCACTGTATAGTAATTTTTACAACCGTAAGGTACAATATTTTCTATAACAAAAAATCAGTCTTCAACCTTCCTTATCCACTTGGTATTTAGTAACAATGTAAATTGTAAGACTGAGCAGCAAAACTTCAGGATGAGTAAAGGAGTGGTAAAATGTAAGAATGTGTTAGAAATTGATAAATTAACAAGTTTTATTGATGAAAGAAGACATCAGAGAAAAATGTACAAATACTGTATATACTCATCTGTCATGCAACTTTCTGAGACCTAGATTTTAATCTAATATTAGGAGGTTGCACCATACATAATATATAAACTTTGTGTGAGTAAATTATTAATACTTTGAACATAACCCATTTGTAAATAAGGGAAATTTTGCTTTTCTAAGATGTGTTAGTGTTTGTCTATTATGATTTGCTATGACTTATATAATACTTAATAATGACAATGTAAACTATTATGAGGAGAGAAAAAACTGTATACAGTGATTGAATGAGAGTAAAATTGCTATTAGCATAATTAATGCAGATATCTTCATCATATGCTATAAAGTACATTAAATGATTGAGTGAAATATAAACTAATTTCCACACCAATTTCAGGTTGAGAAAATATTCATGAAGATAGAAATGATATTAGATCATGTATCAATTTTTATATTACAAGGAACTATTTAAATTTTGTGGGGTTATATTGTTATTTAGGGATGTAAGTAAAGGCTATATATATATATATATATATATATATATGTATGTGTGTGTGTGTGTGTGTGTGTGTGTGTGTGTGTGTGTGTGTGTGTGTGTGTGTGTGTGTGTGTGTGTGTGTAAAAAGGTAAACAGACAAAAGATATATATTTGGTATAGCTGATGATATATTTTTATCATTTATTTATTCATTTTATTTTTGTCAATGTGTTTCGACTTCAAAATTTGCCTGCATACAAAAGCATTCTATTAAAAGATTATTTTAAGTATGAGAATGAAAATAAACATAATAGAATAATTTTTCATGCAAGTCCAGAGTCATCATCAAGCTAAATTTTTACAGGTAATACAGGGAAAATATATTTGAAATTGATTACATCATGAAATGGAATCTTTTTTGAAAAAATCAATATCATTTTATGGTTTGAGAATAAATTTTTAATGGTCTTGAAAATGTCTTGAAAAATGCTAATATTATAAATGAATGTTGAAATCTTTTAGCATCATTTGTGCTAGAGAAGATTTGATAAAAACCTTGTCTTTGTATGATTGTGTCAAAATGTATTATAGAACAGGTTTTGATTATTCTGCATTTATCTCTGTTGTGAATGAAAGCAAATATGGTAGAGTTATGTAAGTCAAATATATGGTTGGTTAAAATATGATGTGAAACTAAAGAGTTGGTTGTGTTTCTGGATTTAAAACCTTTTTTATGTTTATAAATTCTTTTATCTAATTTCCTAGAAGTTTCCCTTATAATTTGTTGCATCCTAGACAACACATTTTATATACCAGTAGATCGAAGAAAAATTTTGTAATTCTGGAGTTATAGTGGTTAACAGAAGAAAAGAGGAGTACTTGAGCAAATTACTCTTCTTTAACTATCCTATCTGTCCATGTAGTAGCTACAAAAAGCAGTTGAAGCTACTCTCAACCTTGACAGAATGTCATATTAATGTGTATTAGATATTATTATAGGCAATATCATTGAATTACATAAAAATTATCTTTAACAGCATCAAAGGTTTGAGATTGAATTATTAAAAGCTTAAGAGAAGTGAATATTGTCTGCTAGGAATAAGATATATCCCATTAGATTGGTTTTGAACAATATGGTAATTGTTTGAGCATTAAAAATATTTCAATATTGCAACAAAGAGAGAAAAAGGATATTTTAGTTATTTAACTTTTATCAAAATATCAGGGTGTATCAAAAGTATTTTCCTTTTTTGTAGACTTTTACTCCAATGTCTATTTCATATACACATCTAAAAACTATATATATATATATATATATATATATATATATATATATATATATATATATATATATACACATATATAAAGGTATATCAAAAGTATTTTCCTTTTTATAGACCTTTATTACAAGTACACATTGAAAGACTATGACTTTATTATGAGTGTGTGTGTGTGTGTGTGTGTGTGTGTGTGTGTGTGTGTGTGTGTGTGTGTGTGTGTGTGCTTTCCTTTTTATAGATATTTTAAAAATATCTATAAAAAGGAAAACACATATAAGGGAGTATCAAAAGCATCTTTCTTTTTATAGACCTTTATACAAAAGCTTATTTCACTATACATCTAAAGGCTATGAGTTTACTATATATATATATGTATAAAGTATCTGACTTTTATAGATCTTTACTCCAAAGCTAATTTCAAGCATACATATAAAGACTATGGCTTTATTATATATAAGCATTTTCCTTTTTACAGACTTTTACACCAAAGCTTATTTTATACGACTATCTATAATTCCAATATATTATTGATATCAACATCATTGATATTGTTCAGCTGTACCTTTTGTTTTAGATTTTATAACAGTTGATACAAGTAAAAAGATTCTGGCAATTTTGAGGCATTATTCTAAACTAGGCTCCAAAGCGATTGAAGCTGCTGGCAGAATTCAGTAAGTGGGAAAAAAAATTAAGTGTTTTTAAGGATGGTGAGTTGATCCTGTGAAATAAAGTTGTGAAGTAGACAATCATCAATTGTCAGTGATGATGATTTATAGCAAAATGTAGATGAGAACCTAACAATTGAAAATTCTAAGAACCAGGATCATCAAAAAATACAAGAGATGCAAGACATTACATAAGCTTCAAAAACATATAGGTTCTCTCTCTCTATCTTTAGAGAGAGAGAGAACCTATATGCCTTTTGAAGAGAGTGAGAGGGGAGGGTTCTCATGAATTTTACGGTGCTGGACAAAAAAAAAATGAAAAAAATGAAACATTCTTTATTATTGCTAATAATGCAAATGAAATTCAATGCCTTAGACACACAAGTGATTATTTTCCTTGATTACTGTCAAATTTCCCTTAATTGCAGCGAAAAGTAATTAGCAAAGCACTAATTATAAATCAAGATATGAAATCCTGGATAAGAAAATTCTAAGAAATTTTCTACTTTTTGGTATTTATGAGTATTTTCTTCCTAGAAAATTATGACTTTTCATGACAACTAAAGGAACTTTGACAACAATAATCAAGGAAAATAATCATTCCTTATGTGTGTCTAAGCCTTTGAAGTTTCATTAAAATTTGTGGCAATAATAAAAAATGAATCAGTTTTTTTCACTGTCTGTTCTTTATTTTTTTGGTCCAATACTGTAAGTTTAAAAAAACAAAAATACTTTTAATACACCTTAATAAATGATAATATGTATGGTATAAAAATCTGTCTATCTATATATCAATAGCCAAGGCAGCAGTAAATCCAGTACATGCATTATTTTACTGGTTTTGTATGTTTTGGCCAAAAGCTTAGCCAAAAAGAAAAGCAAATTTGATTAATGCGAGCATTCCAAGTTAGTATCAAAATATTTTTTCTGCTTTTTCAAGGGACGCAAGTGTGGGAAATCCAAACTTTCTTACACTGGAAACATTCACCAGATTAAAATAATAAAAAGCCAAAATTATCAATTCTTAAGTTCTACCATTTTTATATAGAACACATTTTCAAATAATCATAAAAAGAAGGAAAAATTATTGAAAATGAATACTTTAAAATCATATGCAAAAATTCTAAAAAAAAAAAAAGTGGTACAAATAGTATATATGACAATAGTGTCTCATGGTATGCCACTGAGAGGGGAGAAGTAAGATCAATTTCCCCTACCCTTCTGTGTGTGAATTAACAGGCCCCAAAGATTGACCGTTAAAAGAGGGATATGAATGAAGGTCAATTCCTCATGGCCAGCCTTTTGAACGAAGTAACGAATCCAAGTTAGAAATAAAGGTCAAACTATCTGCACTCCATAACCAGGTGGATGGAGAAGGAATGTAGGCCATTGAGTAGCATGAATGAATGAGGTGGTGGAGGAGGAGGAAGGAGCCAAATGATTGGCCAAAGCCTTAGCGCCAGAAGTAGTGCCCTTTTCGTCAGAGGAAATAGGGATAAAGAATTCAGTTTGGGGACAGAAATCGATGGATAAAGAAGTCGGTTTCCAGCCCGCTCCGGAAAGAGTGGAACAGAATCCTTGGACAAGAAGATAACAGGTGCCTTCCAGCCAGGTTCTACAGAACACCGCTTGCCCGTAAAAGAACAGAATCTGCAAAGTAAACCAGTCAAAAGCTAAGTACATCTTGAATTGTTTTTCCTCCTAACCCTCCCAAATATTGGAACTTATATGTATTCAGAAAAGGAAAGAAATAGACTGAAGAAATTCATTTCATAAACTGTAAACGAATGAGTGGACTTAACTACCTTTTCAAGTTATAAAAGTAAAGAAAGAAAAAAGAAAGAAAAAAGGACTGTCGAGAGAGACATTTGTGTTTAAGACTGTCTGCTGGTGATATAGCCGGCACCTTAAATATTTGTTTGGTCCTCACCTATCAAAGTGTTGTTGTAGTTTAAATGTTCCCTTATGTTGAAATATATTTGTTATGTTGTTTATCTGTCGAGTTGCCTTCTTTTCATATATCATTTTCAGCTTCATTTGCTTCGATTTATTCTCGCTAAATGTCTTATTTGCCTTTAAAAACATTACACAGGAAATTGGAATTGCTGACTACAGTGAATAATATTTTATCTTAACCTAGAAGTTTATGTTTTCCGTTATCCGAGGGGGTAGGAAGATGAAAGAATTTGGTGACGTATGTAAAGTGAATTTGGAAACCCCTTGCCAGCGGCAGTCAGTCTAGTCCCAAATTAACCCCCACATTATTTGCCAGTTCCCATATGCCCGAAAAAGGAATCTTGGCTAGGACTTATTTTGTGAGGAGTCAAGTGCTAGACTGCCCCGACGTCACATGTGCGTAAAATAAACTCCTGTCCTGGGATAAATATTTTATGCACCGTCACAATAGGTATATTAGTAAAAAAATATTATTATTAAAATTATTATAGAATAGTACTGATAGAAATTTAATATTTTCATCAGTTGTTGTTGTTGTTGATGATGATAGTGATAATTGTAATGATGATAATAATAAGAAAACAGTGACAGAATAACAGTCTGAAAAAAACTCTAAAAATACTTTGAAAGCAATCATGAAACAAAAATATGTACTAGATGTTATTATTTCAATGTAAATTCACATCCTCATCAGAGTATAAACTGATTTTAAGCCAAGAAGGAAACTATTTCCAGTTTTAATGTTTGCACTGAATTTGAAGGCAAATTTGAATAGATCCAATTGAGGGGATTGTTAATGGCAGAATGAATAAATATCAGAATTAGAAAATGATTCTGATAATTTTCACTTGTCAACTGCTAAAGATTTATGTGGGAAGGTGGGGAGAGAGATTGAACCCCATTTCACCTAAACACAGAGTTGCAACTATATTGAAGTTGAAGCAGAAATTTTTCAAAAAGCACCCAGAAAATTATTCAACACACCTGTTTCTGATTTATTCACAGATCAATCAAAGTTCAAACAAATAGAGAAATAGATGTGTATATATATATATATATATATATATATAGAGAGAGAGAGAGAGAGAGATATGAACAGACTGAGTTTCATATTGAGAAAGATATGATCAAACTGAGATAGATATCATTAGACTGGGATAGTTATGAAGAAACTCAAAAAGCTATACAGGTATGAATAGACTTAAGCAGATAAATAGATAGATATGAAGAAACTGAGAGAGAGAGAAAGAGAGAGAGAGAGAGAGAGAGAGAGATATGAACAAACTGAGATATATCAAAGGTAAACAGATTATGAACAAATTAGGCCAGAGCTCATTTGTTTGCACCATAGTTACATGATTTCAGGTTTTGCTATCTAACACTAATAGTTCTATTTGGACAGTTGGATGGTTCCAAGTCTTGCTATGTAATTATAATAATTCAATTTAACAGCAGCTATTTATTTGCACACAGTGAAATGGTTTCAAGTAGAGAAAATGATGGAACCCTAACAGGTACTAGTTTCTGGATCAGATTGGACGAGAGAGTAATGACAAGGAAGGGGTAGTCTACATTCTCTAAAGCTTGAGGACAAGAGACTCACTCTCAGATGAAGTTTAGTGTCATACTTAGGACACAAAATTAGGATTGATAGATAAAACAGATTGTGATAGATATAAATGTACATGTAAAAATCTATGTGAAGAAGTCTGATGACAAGTGTGAAAAATCAAAAAGTTGGCTGAAAGAAATCAATACAGATGCATTGATGACTACTTTTCTTTATTTCAAAATATTTTCTCATCAAATCCTTCATGTGTGTTATGAGATGTTATATTATTATCATTATCATTATCGATGCAGTGGCTAACATGTTGGACTGAAAGCAAGTTTGAACTCTGGTCACACTATTATGTTTATTTTCAGATTAATACCCCAGAAAAAAGTATGATCCCCCATATCCACCCAGCTATAGGTTAAATAGTAGCTCTATTTTTCTTCTACAAAGTAGCTCTATTTTTCTTCTACAAAGTTGATATGCCAAACCATTATTATTGATATATAAGCAATCAATTTCTTGATCAAAACATACCTTTTTATAGGTATTTTACCTATAAAAAAGGTATGTTTTGGTAATCAATAATAAATTTGGTTGTTTTTGCATCTTTTTCATTTCAAGATTAACAAAACATTAAACACATTTTCTTGTTTTTTTGTTTGTTTTTTTTAATTAAGACTTTTTTATTAAATGATTTTGCCAAAGAATTTCAGTTATTCATGTTTTAATATTGTCCGATGGTCAAAGTATTTCTATAAATCAGGAAAGTGAATAGTAATTCTCTTGTGAAAACTATTGAGGAGCAAGTAATTCTTTTTTAAAAATTCAATATGTTTTTTTATACATGGCTGAATTAAATAAATATTATGATTGTCTTTTACTATTTATTGCTGATTGTTATTATCACTATCATGCATAAAGTAGGTGCTTGTGGTGTAATGATTATTGTAATAGGAAATGGTCACAGGGACTAAAGTTCAAATTCCGAATGAGGCTGTTTGCGTTTCACACAGCACTAACAACCTAGAGAAAGATATGCATTCAACTATTCTCTCTCCAGCTATGGGTAAATAGTAGGGCAGACTGGGCTTTTTAACCTTGGTGTGTGTGATGGTAAAGGAAGGAACTATATAATCTCCCTTACTTTCTGGGAACGAATTGTTCCCCTTTTACTGGTGGGTGGCCATTTTAGCTGTGACTACCTCCAAGACCAGTTCTTCATTGAATAAAGCTTTTTTTTCAAGCTTATCTGACTGACTTCTTTAATTAATTGCAAGCTCTATCATTTATTACAGTGTGGCAACTGGTCTAGGTTCATTAGTCAAACTACTTTGAGAGCTCCTCCTCAACTACATCTATCTATCTATCTATCTATCTATCTCAATTGTTTAAAGTTATATATTCTTATTGATGATGTGTGAGTGATGTAATGATATTCACAACAGAATAAATGGTTATGGTGAAGGCGAGTTCCAAATTTAAATCAATGCTGTTTGCATTCCTTTCATACTCATAGTCTTTAGGAAAGGTATGAATTCATTTCTTTTCCACCTCATATGGATAAAATAGGCAGGGAACCAATCCAAGAAATAATAACAGTTCACCCCCACCACACCAATATATCATGGACCAGCATGGCAGAGTAAGGTTTATTATGCTCCATCTCTTACAGACCTTAAGAACTGTGGTGTACTGTGAAAAATGCTGATTGATTGAATCATCATCATCATTGTTATGATTATTATTATTATTATTAGTAGTAGTAGTAGTACTACTACTACTATAAAAAGAGTGATTATGTTGTTTTAATAGTAAGATATAAGGGTATTTGAATTTAATTGTGATCATTTAAATATGAAAGAAAGTCATATATCAGAGCAAGATATGAAATCACACTTAAAGATTGCCCAAATTTTCATTTTCAGCAATGACTCATTTGTAAGATAGAACCAAGCATACTTCTATTTTGTGTTTGCACATTTATGATACTGTGCATATATATATATATATATACATATATATATATATATATATATATATATAACAGGTGAAAAAAATTTATTTAAAAATGTTATCAAATGCTGGTCAGCAGAGCAGTATAAAACCTAAAAGAAATTAAAGATTTTAATTCTCTTTATATTGGTTTTATAACTAAAAGAAACTAAAGTAAAATTGCTCAAATCTCAATTTTATGTTTTTCAATTTATTGATCATCAGGTAAGTGTTGCTGATCACCAAAACTTACTTAATGATCAGGAAATTGTGAATCTTAAACTTCTGTTTAGTGTGATTTTATACGTTTTTGTTTTTACTTTAAATGAATGCTATTATTTTACAAAAAAACATGAGTTTAAAAACTAAATCAGCAATACAAGAGTTGTGAATAAAACAGTGCTCCATACAAAAATTTTGTAGAGCTAATATAAAAATAATATTTTTTATTAGCTCTACAAAATGTTTGTATGGAGCACTGTTTTATTCACAACTCTTGGTATTGCTGATTTAGTTTTTAAACTCATGTTTTTGTTTTGTAAATAATAGCATTCATTTTAAGTAAAATACTTACACACATACACACACACGTGTGTGTGTGTGTGTGTGTGTGTGTGTGTGTGTGTGTGTGTGTGCATGATTGTGTTTTTTTATAATGTGGTTTTCTATATTGATAAGAGTGCTTGATATCAGGGATTGAACATATGTCAACCTAAGTTAGAATATATAATTAATTGCCCATTTGATAGTTATAACAGAATTTTAGTTGATGGCCAAGATATTGTAACATGATGATATTCAGTATTAAGTTCAAGATGACTTTTAAGAATAAATATAATTCCTACACACATACACACACATATATATATATATAATATATATATATATGAGAGTGGCATATATACTTGTAAGTATAAGCATACATTTAAACGTATTATATACATAGTGATAAGGAAATGAAAATAGAAATATCTTTGTAATTATGCATTTAAATGGTAATTTTTCAAAAGCATCCCACTTCTGTTCCCTGACTGAGACTGATGCAAAAGTGTTTATAGATGCAAGGTGAAAGACAAAAAGCCAGACACTAACATGCAATGCATATCAAGATTCACCAATGTTGCAAGGGGAGAGGGGTTTTTATAGGAGGCATAGGCGCAGCAGGAGACAACGGGCCAGGAAGACAAGGAGCAGGAGGAGGAGGGCCAATTTTGAGTCTATACCTGTCTTGCCGTTGCTGTCATTCAATGCTGCTCACTTTGTCTGTCACTGGAACACTTGGAAGTTCCCTGACGTTCTCTTCGTGGTGACCATTCTTGTCAGGGTCCTTTGCCTGGCAAGTGGTCAGCATGGTTACTCTTCTCACTTTTCTCACTGACATTCCCCTCATTTGAATTGCTACCACCAATCTTGGAACTTTCTTCTTTGACTGATGCTGCTGGCTGGCACATATCTTTGCTTGCATCTTCAGCTTTTTTCTCCTTTTCTGATGACTGCATGAGACTTTCATGGAGCACTGTGTCCCCCTTCCCCATAAGATGAACCTCCTCAGCTAAAATTGCCTTGGCCTGTTCCTTTCATATCATCCTTCAAGTCATCTTTGGGTAAACCATTCACATCGAAAGATTCCTTTGTTGCCTTGAGAGGCTCCTGTTCATGGGCTACAATAACCATTTCTTTTGGACATTCCATTGAAGCTG
>CAUZXS010005163.1:0-59278 GCA_963585895.1 Sepioteuthis lessoniana | reverse complement strand
GGATGGTCAGTATTTGTGAGGTTGTGGATCTATTTCTCCGGAAGCCGTTTTGGTTTTTCCTAAGGATGTTGTCTATTTTGGGTTCTACAAACATATATATATATATATATATAAACATATATATATATATATATATATATAAAAACATACATATATATATAATATATATATATATATATATGTATGTTTTTATATATATATATATATATATATATATGTTTATATATATATATATGTTTATATATATATATATGTTTATATATATATATATATATATGTTTATATATATATATATATATATATGTTTTTATATATATATGTTTATATATGTTTTTATATATATATGTTTATATATATATGTTTTTATATATATATGTTTATATATATATATATATATATATATATAAACATATATATATAAAAACATATATATATAAACATATATATATAAAAATATATAAAAACATATATATATATATATATATATATAAACATATATATATATATATAAACATATATATATATATAAACATATATATATATATGTTTATATATATATATATATGTATATATGTTTTTATATATATATGTTTATATACATATATATATATATATGTTTTTATATACATATATATATATAAACATATATATATATATAAACATATATATATATAAACTTATATATATATATAAACTTATATATATACATAAACATATATATATATATACACACACACACATATATATATTAATAAATATATATATATATATATATATATATATAAAAGCAAATATTTTTTTATATATACATATATTTATATATATAAAAATATTTGTTTATATATATAAATAAATAATTGTTTATATATATATATATATATATATATATATAAAAATAAACAAATATTTATATATATATATATATATATATATATATATATATATATATACATACACACACCCACATGCATAAACGCTTATATATGTATTTATATATCTAAATTTATATATATAAATTTAAATATATACGTGGTACATTCAATAGGTTTCCAGACTTTTTTTGTACAGGCATTTAAAATTGTCACAGACTCTTGAAAATTTAGTATATTATTGTTATACATCTTACAAGATGACTGACCAACTTTTATGATTTCAGGATCAAATGAACAGTACAGCAGCAATTGGAATACACCCTCTAAAGCGTGATTGTCATACACAGCTGGTGAATTTCAAAAATGCAATCTAGACATGAGGACACTTTAGAAGAACGATCAGCAATAAAATTCTAAACTTTGAAAAAATGCCACAGATATGTATGGAATGCTTCAGACTGCTTTTTGACCATCTTGCATGAACCGAACATCCATTTTTTGAGTGGCATAAGAGATTCAAGGAAGGCAAGGAGTCTGTGAGGGATGATGAGAGCTGTGGAAGGAGTAAGAAAGTCAATACACCAGAGTTGATTGGCCAAAGGGTTAGGGTTAGGATTACTATGTTTAGGTTTTAAGGGAATTCAGAAAGAGATTCCGTCGAAAGAGGCCAGCACTCTTCAAATCGGGTCAGGGGCATTTCCAACAGGACAATGTACCAGTCCACAACTCCATCCTTGTCACAGACTATTTGAGCAAGATGGGCATCAAGACAGTTCCTCAGCCTCCCTAAAGTCCAGATCATGCTCCCTGTGACTTTTTCTTATTCCCTAAGCTCAGAGGCTGTCGTTATGAGACAACTGAGGAGATGAAAGAGGCTGTGACGAAGGTCATTGACACGCTCACACAAGAGGACTTCCATTGGGGCCTTCCAGAAGTTGTTGGAACGGTACAAGTGCATTGTTGCCAGAGGGGACTAGAGTTTCATGCGTGTACTATACAAAAAAAGTCTGGATACTAATCTAATGATCCTTATATATATATATATATATATATATATATATATATATATATATATATGAAGCAAGTAGAAAAACAAAGTATTACAAATGTGATGAATTTATTACAATGAAAATCAATGTTAAAACATTTCAGTTTTAATAAATCTTCACCAGGAATTCATAATTTACGTTTTAACATTGACTTTCCATCATAATAAATCCATATCATTTTGAATACTCTGTTTTTCTATTTTTTTTATATGGTCCGATATATTTACATAATTTACTTATATATATATATATATATATTGGCCTAATGAGTAGAGTGCTCACCAATGGTCTGGGAGACTGGGGTTCAATCCCAGGTCGAGTCATAACAAAGACTCAAAAAATGGGACCTGATGCCGCCTTGCATAACACTCAGCACTATAAGGTAAGGAACAAGGTAAAGTGGAGCAATCTAGGGAATGGAGTAGTGCGCTCCCCCACACCTCAGTGTAGTAGCTATTGAAAAGGAGGCCTTAGGTCACCCTCAACTAAGGTCACCAACTTTACTTAATGAAATAAAATAAATAAAATAAAATGTTGTTCTTTACAGGAGTCATTAACAACAAACAATAATTAGATGTTGCCATAAGATATACCTAATTGTTCAGAATTTAAATTTCTGATCTTTAAAAGGAAAACTGCCCAATTGACGACACTGTGAATATGCTGACTATCACCTTTAGAAGCACTAAAAAATGTATATAATAGTAGTAAGAAATATTTCATTGGTTGATAGAAATATTAGATTTTTAAGTCCTAAAAACTATGTTAACCTTTACTTTTTGTAAAAAATACACATGCACACATACACACACACACACACATCAGAATTTACAGAATGATTTTTAAGTCTTGCTTATTTTTTTTTTACTCGACAATGCCATGTATTCCAGCAAGACAGTTTATATATCTGATTAACATGAATGATTTATTGGGTTTTTTATTGTTTTTTTTATTCCTTTCAAGTTTTTCACACTAGTTTTAACTGGTGATTTTTCATTGACAGCAAGTCCCCAAAGTGTCCAGACTATTATAGCTGATCTTAACAGTGCTATGGTCTGGATGGTCTCAATTTTTCTACCAATCTTCAATTCCCCTAATATCTTTTCCAGTCTTCAACTACAATTGGTATCACTGTTACCTTTATGTTTGACAGCTTTTTCAGCTCTCTGGCAAGATCCAAGTATTTGTCTATCTTATCACTTTCTTTTATTTTCACTCTATAGTCTACTGAAATGGCAAAATCCAATAGATTATAAACTTTATCTTATTAATTAATACAAGGTCTGGTTGTCTGACTGGGATTTATTGGTCTGTTTGTATTTCAAAATTCCAGAGAATTATTATTATTGTTGTTGTTGTTGTTGTTATTGCTGTGGCAGCAGCAGCAGCAGTAGTAGTAGTAGTAGTAGTTATATTTTTTCAATGTCATATAAAGATGAAGAAGATTTCTTAATTCTAATAATTATCTCTCACCCACTCCCAGCAGTACTCATCTCATTCAGAGAGACATTGTTATTGACAGGCATCAAGGACATATTCAAAGAAAAAAACACATTACAAAAATTATTATAAGTCTCATTAACTAATTGAAATAGACCTGTACATATAATTATTTATTTTGTTTGTTTTTGTTTTAATTTTTAGTATGTTCTTTTTTATTTCAAGTCTTAGTTTGGGTTTTTTTTATAATAATTTTTTTTTTACTATAAAAAGGTAACACAATTTTTTTAATATAAAATCAGTGAAATGATGTTTGTTCCCAACTGGGATGATGTCAGTTCTATTTGGTAAATGGCCCTGTCAAATTGTTACAGGAGCTGACAATTACTGGGGTTATCAAGTGCAAGTTAATGGATGAAGAGAAGAGTGACACACAGACAGGATGGGTGACAAGTAGACAGGGTAAGGGGAAACAGAATGGAGAGATAACTAGCTTTATAGATCTTCTTTTTACATAGAACAGTTAAGTGATCTTATACAACAATATAAAACACTTCCATTTGTATTGTCAGTATATTCAATTATATATGAGTGCAATAGTCTATTCATTTGTATTATACATTGTAAGGTTTATTTATATTATATATTGATATATAAGACTTTTAAGTAACAATAGGAGACATGTTCTTTATATTTTATATACAAAATAATTGTTTTGAAAAGTTTTCCATTCATATATCAATATAAAAATCAACTTTGTATGATATAGTTTACTTGATATTACCTGAGATATAATCTCTTTGAAAATGATGAATTTACATTGCTCAATTCTATTCTCTTTTAATAAATCTGATGGTTTAACATGGAACTGAAATGAATACAGAATTGAAACAAAATTCTATTCAACAGCTTCAATATCAAACAAAAATAAATCACATAAAAAAGGAACTGGTTCAATTTCAATAAAATGTTAAACTATAAAATTTCATAAAAAATGATTATACTCCATTTAAATTTAACATAGAGGTAGGATAAATGCAAGTACTGGGAGTCAACATCATCTAATTAAAAATTAGCCTACAAGATATCAAAAGTTAGTATATAAGATCCAGGAGATATCTTTTAGACATTTTTTGAGGAAATGGCATTCTGTCATCAAATTTAGAATGCTAATTCTTGGGTTTTAGTTACCAAGACAGTTAAACATACACAAATGGAAAATGCCTATTCAATATACAAAAGATTTTCATCTGTTTGTCTCCTTATTTTTCATAAAATTTCACATCTGTAAAATATAAGAAAATGTTTATATGTGCCTTGAAATTAAAACTGAAAATTATCATAAAAATTTATAAAAAAAACAGGATTCTACACTTGAATTTTAAGCAAAAGATTATGAGAAAGGAAGAATCCCATCCCTCATGTTACATTCATCCTTTTCCTTGACATTTGGTCTGGTGCAATTAGTGCATGTGTGTACATGTATGTGCGTGTATATATATTTTCAGGTGTGATCAAAATATATCAAGATTAAAGCTTTAATTTTTCTTATTTCATAATGTAAAATTTAAATAAAGATTATATTCGGAGCTGGGCAACTCATATAATAAAATGATGATGTCAAGTTGTCTAGACAAAGTCTATATGAGTCAGTATCAATTTGAAAAAAAATCATGAATCCACTTTCTCTACTTTTTGATCATCATTTTTTTTTTGTGAAACACTAGATTGAGCAAGTGCAACACTCTCCTTACTCACAAGACTCCCTAGCTCTATATATCTTTTCCTAAACTAAGAATTTATCCCACAAGCAAAATTTTTGGACATGAGGACATTAAAAGAAATGTGACATCACAGCTACACACCATATTGAAAGAGGAGTTTTGGAGATACTTTAACCAATGGAAAATTCACAGGAATAAGTATACTGAATGTGATGGGGATTATTTTGAAGAAAACTAGTTTTATTCACTTTTCATTTCCTTGATACTTCATAAACATACCTAATGTCTGTGCATATGTATATAGTTTACTATATTTATAAATAAAGAGAGCTAATATCAGTGATACAGCATATATATATATATATATATATATAAGTTAGGAGAGCACAGACAAAGTCAACTGCTTGTTAACTGTCAGTTTCTTACCTATGTGATCATCAGACCAAAGATCACATAGCTGAGGAAGTAGCAATGACCAAGTACCATCAACTCTGTGTCTACAGCATCCTTATACACACACACACACACATATATATATATATATATATATATATATATATTAAAAGAAAATGCAAATAAGAAAGTTGCATAAAAGGTGCTCACTGCTAGTAAGACAGAACAGGTCTAAAAGGTTTATATATATATATATATATATATATATACACACACACAAACACACACTCTTTTTTCATTTCAATACAGACAACACACACACACACACACACACATTTTTTATTTTACAACAAGCAGCATCATATACCTCTGTTTAAGTGCATGGATACTATTTGTGCATTATATACTCATATTTAACCCAAATATTTGTGTGTGCACATGTGTGCATATATGCATGTCTTGTCTTATAAAAATCTATGGATGGGAAGTTATCCAGTATTGTTTTAAGGCAAACATATACTTTACACTCATCAAAAGACAAGTTTTAGAATAATAAACATTATTTTTCTAACAAAATTCCAATGAAGTTCATATTTCACTTTGTTACGTCTCAAAACGTCTGTGATATTATCCATGCAAGCAAGAAAGTAATGTACAGACCGACTTCTATTCTGTTTTATGCAAAATGTATGAAATGGGTGTTTGTCCCTTTATTTATTATTTCTTTGGTATTTAGGATTGGGATTAATCAAATGGACTGAGCACAGCAGGCAAAGAAAGGAGAGGGAGATAGAGATGAGGAGGATTATATATTCAACTTCACTTTACATAGGCTTTATCCCAGCCAAAATATTTTAACTTGGTTATCTAAACAGTTTAATGTAACTAGTCTTATAGCCTTGTAAAAGGGTTATATGATTTTCCCAAAAGCAATATAGATATCTCCTTATAATCTAAAACTTGGATCTGTTTAGTTTATACAAAGCATTCATTTTTCATCCCACAAAGGCAAAATGTGATGTAACACATACACCCACACATACAACACAAAACTCAAGGCCACATTTTACAAGAGGTTATCCAAGATTGCTTGGTTTCCTTTGAATATTGCGGCAAACATCAGGATATACATCAGACATTACCTAAGTGTAATGAGACCATTCTCAATGGTGGATTGATTGTCTGTCACACAACTCACATTCTGACTATAACAATGCTATTAACTGACTGGTTATGTTAACCCTTCTTGGATTATTTCATGATGAAGTCAATTTAACAATATGAATTCCAGTTATATACGATACAAAAATGTATTTTCACAATCATTTTAAAGCAATAAACACTTCATACTCAGCTGCAATATGAATGTTTTAAGAGTCAATGTGTTAACAAAGTTCACAATCATTCTAAGCAGGTAAATATTATAACAGGAATTCTTCCAAGCTGTAGCCTGAGCTGTAACAATGTCAGTACAACTGAATGGTTGCACCACTTTGACTCTAACACAAAGCTTGGAGAAAAAGCTAGATGGGAACTACACAAGAATGCTGCATGCTGTTTTGAACAAATCCAAGAAACACCATCCTACAAAACAGCAGTTGTATGGCAACCTTTTAAAGGCAAGCAAGACATGCTGGGAACTGCTGGGGAAGTAAGGATGAACTCATAACATTCTCCTATGTACTCTTACACATGGACACCCCAGTGTAGGCCAACCAGCAAAAACTTACATTCATCAGCTCTGTGCGGATACTGGGTGCCGTCTAGAGGACCTACCAAGTGCAATGGTCAATAAAGCTGAATGGCAAGAGAGAGAGAGTCAAAGGAATCCATGTTGTCAGCATGCTTTGATTTCAAACAGATGGGAATCTAAAAAGTACAACCACTCTGGGTTAGAGTGGACCTGGGAGTAATGGCAATGAAGAGATGACTTCATATTTCCCAAAGCTCCAGAACTGGATGTAATTTAGTGTCATATTTAGGTCAACTTTTTTGGAGGGTCTTACCCCTCGGTAGAAGATGCAGTTGGTATATTCTAGGCCCTGCCAACAAGACAGTCAACTGACTGGTTGTCAACCACTAGTCTCATTTCATCTAATAGTTTATATAAAGACATAAACCTAAATTTTCCTGTATCTTTTCACAAAACCCAACATCAGCCTTCTTTTTAATGTAACATAATAGAGAGGGAGTCCCTATAGCAAAGTGGCTAACATGCTAGACTGTGACATTGTAGTAAGTAAGTTTAAACTTCAGTCATGCTACTACATTCATTTTCAGACTAATACTTAGGAAAAGCATGAACTTCCTTGTTTCTCTCCAGCTAATGGTTCAAGTGTTTGCCAATGGCCCAGATGACCAGAGTTCAATCACAGGTTGAGTGATACCAAAGACTCAAAAAATGGTACTAGATGCCTCCTTGCTTAACACTCAGCCTTATAAGGTATGGATCAAGAGTAAGTAGAGCAATCCAGGAAAAGCATAATAATAAAAAGGGGGCCTTTTGGGTGCCCTTGACTACAGTCAACCAACTCACTGTTCTTCTACAAAGATGGCTTTGGCAATAAATAACCCATCAAGGTTGATATGCTATCAAACAAAGAAACCAAACTAACAAAATAGGACAAGAAAATTAAGGATAAAATAACTTTCCCCTCAGTAATCCAATGAAACATAAGCCTCATTTTACTTATAAAGCTTTGTATAGTCTGGCACAAAGCCACAGGCTGCTTACACTCCTGAAGTTTCTAAGTGGTCACCTATCTAATAACTGATCAAGTTCAATGCTGCTTAACTTTGATAATCAGACAAGAAGCAGTGCTTTCATAATGATTTGGCTATATTTCAACCTCTGCTTGTTGTTTACTATTTCATTTGATACACTTCAGATATTCCATATATTTTGCATGTAACATTATATTTGCTGATATTTGTCTCTTTTTTATGTATAAATGACCACATGTATTACTATATTTTATCATTGGTCCATGTCAAAGTTGACTATGAAGGTCACAGCTTTTTGTTGCTACTGCCTGAGCAGGAAAGAGAGTAACTGGAGAAGGGTTATGCCAAAGTGACTCACTTACTACTCTATCAACCATTATAGTATACTGAAGTCATTTAATCATGATTTTTAACAATTGGACAAAACACCAGGAAACCAAGGATTTTAGTGCAAAGTGAACATAAGCAGTCTGAAACAAGATTCAAACTTGGTTCGCCAATTCAGTTTTCTACATTTGTATCTGCTCTGCCATTCTCAACTATTCTAATATATATGTGTACTCTAGCATGGTTACCAACAATTGCTGTGTCAGTGATGGTCAATCATCTGATGGAGGAGGAAAAACACAAAAATGAAACTTGCCTCAAATGTCAGATTTTCTGTTATTTTATTCCCTCCATTCAGTTTTTTGAGGTTGTAGGAAAATGTAGAAATGAACAACAGATACAATGTGCAGGGTAGATTCTTTGTTTTAGTAAGAACCAGTTTTTCTTGTATCTTCCAATGGTTCAATTACTTACCTTCCACTCAAAGCTTGTTTTGTTGATGTCCCCAGCCACCAGAGATAGAGAATAAAAAATCCAGCTTCTGCTAATGGGGTTCACAGAACATCAAACCCCCACTTCTGTCTTGTGTAGGAAGTATCACCTGACCAGCCCCTGCAACCACTTAGATGGCTGATCAAGTCTGAAGATTTTTTGCAACTTTTGGTTGATTGTTATTTTCAGTCCAGGATGCTAAATAAAGTATATCTTGTTACACCAAGCCTACCAGACAAGATTTTGAACTTTATCAACTCAGATGAGTTGGTGGCTGGTGTCTTTTTTATAACTTATCTATTTACACCCTATAACCACTTGCTTACAATGTTACAGTACCTATATATATATATATATATATATATATATTGAAAACTAACTTAGAATTGCACAAAGATCAATAAAAAAAAGTAATGATAAGAACAACTCAAAGAGATAGAAAGAGGTCAACATGGAACCATGAGTAGACTAAAGTAAGTGGTATCACAGAAGTGATTAAGAAATAAAAAAAAAAGTGGGCATGGTATATAGCAAGATGAGAGGATAACAGTATAAACAGTTGGCTGGATGGTGCCTCATGAATAATAAACACAGTAGGAAAAAACTAGGGAAAAGATAGAGAAGTGAAAAAGAGAAGTTTGCTGGTAGAGACATAGTAGAGATTAGCACAATCATGGTTGTCATGGAAGAAATTGGGGAAAAGCCTTTGTCCATGAATAGACTCAAAATGGCTAATGTTAAGAGAACATTGAAACAAAAGAAATTAGACAAAAATCGCCTTGCATAGCAAAATTTTATTAATGGAAAAGTATAAATCATAGTTAAGTAAATCAAGACAACCATTAAAATTCTCTAAAACTAAGTAGAGCACCATGCTTTGATTCAATTAAAATTACCAGCAAGAAAATAATCTGAAACAATGTTTTTTTAATATTAAACAAAAAATTAACTAAAATTAACTAAAACAAAAGAATCTAGATATAGATATTAATATTTCATTCAAATATTTGGTAGTTTCTACTAAAGTTTTGTCATTTTATAAGTTGTAGTTTAACACACTAAAATATAACTATGTATCATTTAATAAGTTTTACTAAGTTAAACACACTAAAATAAAACCTATTGTCAAGAACAAGCTTTAATAGAAATCAAATATAAATTCAACATTATTCATAAATAAAGTGTCATATTCCAAAATAAAATTGAGTCAATACTTGAAGAATTCAAAATGAATCCATGAAGACATTTTATATCACAAAAAATAGAAATCTCTCTACAATATTAGGCTATTTTTGTGGTTTCTAAATAAATGTTGGCAACTATAAACAGAAAGCTATAAGTATTTAAGCTGGAGAGATGAAATCTACTTTGCAAAAAGTAGTGAATTCATTTAAAATTCTAATGCTTTCCTTATACAAACCAGTTTATTTTCATTACTATCCTAATTTGTTTTTACTTAACCTTATTTTGAATTGTGACGTGAAACATCTGTTGAAGTTATTTTAGCTGTCATACTTCACTTAACATGACAAATTTGCAACAATTAACAAAAAATTCTGAATATTTCTTGAAATTAAGAAATTTTGGTGAGATTTCACTGAAAACTCTACTACAAAAAAGATAAGAATCAAAAAATGGAAGTGATAAGAATATTAAAAAGTATGTGTTAATCATATTAAAATACAATGCAAAGTTATCTATGATAATAATGTTCATCCATCAGTATTGATGACAACCATCAAACTAAGTCAAAATTAAATAAGGACTAAATAGATGATTTGTTTATAGAACCGAAGACTTGTGTAGAACCAACCACAATTTTTGAATGAACTAATAACAGAAGAATAATGCACCAGTGTGAACAATATTCCTAAGGTTTTAAATTTTTTCCTTTTGGAGTTTTTCCTTTTTTATCTGGCTACCCTACCAAGATTAGAGAGCCTAATCTGTATCATTTTACTTATAGATGGATACTTGCCTTTCCCAAAGGCATTAGCAAAAAGTGAAATGTAAACAGACTAGTCGAGAATTTGAACTTGGAATGGCAAGTCTATTTCTTTCAATGATAACCATTACACTACCCATGCCTCATATCATATTTATGCACTAAAAATATTAATACACTAGAAATGATTTTTTAAGCTGACCTATTGTTGACAGGATTATACAGAAACTTGATAGTTCAAGTAAAGTATAACAAAAAGGAAGAGATTATATCTAAAAAAAGAAAACTACTTGATAAAGAGTAATAGAAAATATATGAATGTTCATAGGTCTATTTTAAAAACTGACAAAATAAAATTAATTGTTTAAAATGTTGCTTTACATGTACAAGGATCATTAAATAAGTTTCCAGACTTTTTTCGTATAGGCACTTTTATTGATAGTACACACATAAAACTCTAGTCCCCTTCCTCCAGTTGCAATGCACTTGTTGTACCGTTCCAACAACTTCTGGAAGGCCCCATGGAAGTCTTCTTATGTGAGCATGTCAATGACCTTCATCACAGCCTCTTTCATCTCCTCAATTGTCTCATAACGATAGCCTCTGAGCTTAGGGAATAAGAAAAAGTTGCAGGGAGCATGGTCTGGACTATTGGGAGGCTGAGGAACTGTCTTGATGTCCATCTTGGTCAAATAGTCTGTGACAAGGATGGAGTTGTGGACTGGTACATTGTCCTGCTGGAAATGCCACTGACCCGATTTGAAGAGTGCTGGCCTCTTCCCAAGGAATCTCTTCTTGAACTCCCTTAAAACTTAAGCATAGTAATCCTAACCCTAACCCTTTGGCCAATCAACTCCAGTGTATTGACTTCCTTACTCCTCCCACACCTCTCATCATCCCTCACAGACTCCCTGCCTTCCTTGAATCTCTTATGCCACTCAAAAATTGATGTTCAGTTCATGCAAGATGGTCGAAAAGCAGTCTGAAGCATTCCATACATTTCTGTGGCATTTTTTCCAAGTTTAGAATTTTATTGCTGATCGTTCTTCTAAAGTGTCCTCATGTCCAGATTGCATTTTTGAAATTCACCAGCTGTGTGTGACTATCAAGCTTTATTAGGGTATATTCCAATTGCTGCTGTATCTGTTCATTTGATCCTGAAATCATAAAAATTGGTCAGTCATCTTATAAGATTTATAACAATAATATACTGAATTTTCAAGAGTCTATGACAATTTTAAATGCCTGTACAAAAATTTCTGGAAGCTTATTGAATGCACCACGTATTAACTTTATTTCTGTAAAAAATAAATGGTAAGAACCTTTCAGAAATGTTTATAGAGACAATACTTATACAGTACATAACAGAAATAATACAATTTTAAATGATGAAATGGACTTCAAAATAATTAGAAATTAGCAAAAACAGTTCAAAAATAAAAATAAAAAAGAGGCACGGAAATTTATATTAATAATTGGAAAAAGTTTGTTTGTCTATCCTCTATAGACAGCCAAAAATTTGATTTAGAACTCCTAAATTTGGTATAGATATTGAATACAGGGGAAGGTTTTAAAAAAATTAATTTGTTCTTTATAAGTTTAAGAGGGGGGGGCTCTAAAAATAATCAGCTGAAAGCCATGTTGCAGCAAAATGAACAGAATTTAAATAAATGTAAAATAATTACGTAGCATTATGAATTATTTATGACTAATGATTTGGATAAAAACAAAAATGTTTAAATAAATAAATATCTTAAAAGTCATTCAAACTAAAAACATATTTCTTTACAATACTCCTTGAAACTTTTCACAGTACAATATCAACTTCATAATATAAAAGATACATTTTAAAAATTTAGAAAAGTTTCATTTGTTTATTATATATTTAATTTGTTTCTTCTTGGCATAAGAAGATATATACAACTACATCATAACTTAGGAAAGCCATGAGTCCATCTCTTCTCCTCCCAGGGATGGATAAAATTGTAGGAAAGACTTCATTCTTTAATCTTCATTAGGCAACCAGTTGAATGATTTCTTTAAGCAAGTTTAGATTTTTCTAACTAAAATTGAGGGATTTTTCTTATGCATTTAAGATGCTTTTTTGTTTATTTAACTAAATTTTCTTACTCAAATATTAGTCAAAATTATCCCAAGGATATTTGAAGCATGTGTAAAATCAAACACATTTAGGGACAGTCCATGAGGCATAGTGGCTAACATGTTAGATTGTGGCATCGTAATAAGTGAGTTTGAATTACAGTAGCATTATAATTTACTTTCAGGCTAATACCCTTGAGAAAAGTATGAAGCTATGAGTTAAATAGTACCACTACTGTTCTTCTGCAAGGCAGATTTGGCATTAAATAACCCATAAAAGTTGATATAACATTAAACAAAGAAACCTAAACCCATATTTGCTTTAATAGTTACAGATAAGAATATGTATGTGTGGATGTATTTCAAGAAATTATTTAGTTTTATTTTTATCAACATATATCTATTCATTTATGCAGATGTGTGTATGCATGTAGATACTTGAAAATACACACATACACATGCACACAGACGTAAATATATAATATATATTCACATACTCTCTCTCCCACTAACAGACACAGTCATATATATAAATAAAAGTAATGGCAAGTATATTGATAAAGGTATTATACACACACACACACACACACACACACACGTGTGTGTGTGTGTGAACATCCTCTCTCACACTCACAGTCAGAGTAATATTACATATAAAGAAAAATAAATACAGGTATATTGAAAAAAATGTTCATTACAAGTCAGACTAATTTCTGCATCAATTGTCAATTAACTAAAAGGCACTTTTAGCAAGCCTTTATTCAATAAAAGATTTCAAACTATTACTAGAGACCATCTTTAAGTAAAAAAATAAAATGAAAAAATGAAAATAAAAAAATGTTTGTTCCATTTGAGATGATGTCAATTTTGTTTGGCAAATGGTACAGTCAGAATGATTGTTAAGGAGCCGACATTTACTGAGGTTATCAAGTGCAAGTTCAAAAAGGGGTGGGAATAACATGAGACAGTATGGGTGGAGGCAAAGATAATCTTTTCACTCAGGATTTATACATCACAATCAAGTGTGCTTGTTAAAATAAAGCAATTAAAATTAATTAACAGCAGCTAATTTTCTATATACCATTTTCTGTGTGTGGGTGGGTGGGTTGGGAGATGTATGCCCATGGGTGTGGGGTATTACCCTAAAGTTCCAAGAATTGGAACAGACTGACCAGTCTGTTCATCTATCAAGTGACCCAAGATTTTACATATATTTCTTAAAATCACTACACTAAGAACCTCATTTTAAGACAAAATGTTATAATCTATATCAATAATTGGGAAGATTTTGTTTGTCTGTTCTCAATAGAAAGCCAAATAGTTTTGATATAAAGCTAGCAAATTTGATATGGATTCTTATTGAACACAGAAGAAGGTTTTTCTATCTATATAAATAAAAATGTAAATGTTTGTTACTAACCGATAATCTCCAGTTTTTTTACCACTAATTGGTTTAAAGTTTTCTGAGAGTATTTTATTCGAATTCAGGAGTGTTTTTATATACTTATTATCTAAAAATATTACAATAATTAAAAAAAACATTTTTAATAAGTCATTTTTCTCCGAGAAAAGCCGAACGCGAATTATGAAGGTAAACATTACTTCCCTTTTCCAAGAATTTTACATGTGATTTTTTTTTCTGCTTTATCATGTTTCTTTCTTTTTTGGTTAACTTAAACAGAGACACTAAACTTTAAACCATATTTCGTTGGTTCAGTAGTCAGTAAAATTTTTTTTATTCTAACAAATTGTTTCCAAAATTTCCTTTTTTTTTTTGTTTAACTTCAATGAAAGACATCCATTAAAAAATTTTTTTTCTTAAACCATATTTCGTCAGTTCAGTAGTAACGAATTGTTTATTAAATATCTTATTTTATTTTTTGTTGTTTAACTTCAACGAAAGACATTCCTTAAAAAGTTTTCTTTCATTTATTATTATCAATAAGGCACTAAACATTAAACCATATTTTGTCGGTTCAGTAGTAACGAATTGTTTATTAAATATTTTATTTTATTTTTTGTTGTTTAACTTCAACGAAAGACATTCTTTAAAAAATTTTCTTTTGTTTATTATTATCGATAAGGCACTAAACTTTAAACTATATTTCGTCAGTTCAGTAGTAACGAATTGTTTATTAAATATTTTATTTTATTTTTTGTTGCTTAACTTCAACGGAAGACATTCCTTAAAAAGTTTTCTTTAGTTAATAAACTTTAAACTATATTTCGTTGGTCCAGTTGTAAGTAAATTTCTTTTTATTCTAAAAACTTAGTCTTAAATTTTTTCTTCATTATTGATATCCCATTTATTTTGTTGTTTAATAAATATTTTATCATGTTGTGAAATATTAACCAGCCCAAGCTTTGTAATGGCACACGTCTTTCAGTAAAAAAATTAATGACCAACATCATAGAAGCAAAAATTTTGACAGGGCCTTTCAAAGGTGAAGATATCCACGAATTCCTATGACTCCAACAAATATGTCATTTCAATTTAAGAGATTGCAATTCCCAATTTGATTGGCATTTGCAATCACAATCAACAAAGCACAGGGACAATCTTTAGAATTGTGTGGCTTATATTTACACACTGATTGCTTCTCACATGGGCAATTATATGTTGCCTGTTCCAGAGTTGGCAATCCAGACAATCTCTTTATCTACATAGAAAATGGAACTACCAAAAATATTGTGTATCCACAAGTATTGGAAAATTAAAAATATTAGAAACATGCATTTTCTTCTTTTTTTCCCCATTTAAACAAACTGAGCCACAGCAATGCATGGCTGGATACAGCTAGTAGAAAATGAAATGTTTTTCTTCTTGGAAAATAGGGGCTCTTATCCAGAGGTGGTCTCTAACAATAAATAGTAATGAGCAGGAGCATGACATAACTAAACATACAAAATTTAAACTTAAAAAATAAATTAACAAATTGTCTTATTAAAATGATCATTTACATTTTATTAAACATTACTAATAACTTTTATAGAGAATTCTTCAATGTGGTGATGTAAACTAGTTAAATAGCCTTTTTGCTTGGAAAGGACTAATAATTCAGACAAAAAATAAAAAGGACTAAATCAATAACTCTCTTAAAGATTTAAATTAGAAAATATTTCTCAATAAAAAACTGTGAAATTTTTCACTGGACAATACTAACTCCATAAAATAATATAAGAACATAACAGGTAAACCTCTTTTCTGATGGGAGGATTTATTTTTTTACAGTTACAATTATCATTTGTAACCATTCTTCGTTGTTTTGAAATTAACAATAAAGATTATAAAATTGATATTTTCTGAAAAAAATTGTTTCATTCATTGTTTATTTCTATCTTGGTAAATACAGCTTTAGTTTCAATATTTTCTGAATACACCATAGAGCTTTAATGAAACAAGTAAAAAGGATTTTGATAACAAGGATTGTAAATTAATGAGCTGTGATCCAAATTTTGACTTTGATGGGTACTTCCACTAGTTGCATAACATTATAAACATCAAAGAGTGTAATTTTAGCTTTTCTTCTTTAAGATATCTAGAATGATCTCAATTAGGATTTGTGAAGCATTTTCTGCTTTTAATTTTTTCAAATAAACAGTTCTAGATAAAACTAGATGATCCAGTGTCCTGTTGGGTCACCCATTAAAAGAAAAGCAGTACATTCTGATATGACCAGAATGAGCATTCAGTTTCTCTGAATTGTATTGCTATTGCTTTGCTTCAGAAATTAAAGAAGAAAATATAAATCTATTAAAGAGGAAAAACAAATAAGATGAAAATTAGGTTAATTAAAAATAATGACAGAAAAATATATTATTACTAAATTCACTATTTTCTGTGTATTATGTGCAAAATAGGTGCTTGTTGTAACTTACTAAACATAATTTTAATCTGGCACAGATTAATTACAGTACCTACAGTTCCTAAGTAATTCCCCATCAAAGTACTAATTAGGCTCAACGATATTTAACTTCAGTGCTTTCAGCATGACAATCAGATTCCAGTTGTGATAACCAGTAGGCCAATTGCAAATAAATAAGTAAATAAGGGAGACTACTCTATAATAGGTATTTAATAGTGATTTCTCCTGACAAATTGGTTCTTTATAATATAGTTTATAGGGGTATGTACTGACGAAACCCACACTATTATTGTTAAATTGCAAATTGCTTGGATTTTTTATACATTCATTAAATGGTACTTCTTAAATAGGCCTGCTATACTTTCACCACAATAGCAAATATTTTTCTCAAACTAAAAATCCCATTTCTTGGCACCATTCAATTATATTGTACTGGTCTCTTGTGACCTCAAAGAGCTTTTTTAGATTAAAGACATTTTGGTAGGCCATCAAACAGGAAAATCGATTTATTTATTTCAACAACACACTGACCACTTTATCTTAAAAAATAAGTGGTGTTCCTATTCAAAGGAAGTACTCTTTAAGTAATCATATTTAAAAGTCACTTTGATTATATATATATATATATATATATATATATATATATATATATATATATATATATATATATTTTATATATATATATAGAGAGAGAGAGTTCTTTTATCAAAAAGATCTGAAGAAGTCCTGTTAATTTTTTTCGTGTTTTTGGAAATTTCAAAAATGCGTAACAGGATAGAAATAAATTTATAATCCTTTGTGATTGGTTTCGTTGTTTTTTCTTAAAGAAAATATATATATATATATATATATATATATATATATATATATATATATACATACATACATACATACAGTGCAATCAGAAAGTATAAAAACTGATGCTTAGATTTAGAAATTTAAAATATAAATGAAAACATATGCTCAGATGAGTAACCTATATAATGAAGTGACTTTGTCAAGACAAATCAATACCAATTTGAAAAAAAATTATGAAAATTTTAACAAAATATTTTTTGTTAAAACACAGGCTTGTGCAAGTGCAACATCCACTATACTCACGAAATATTGCTTCATGTGACTTTTTTGTTCCCTAAACTGAAAATTCAAATCAGGAGTAAGATTTCAGGACATCAAAAGAAACACAGATAACACAGATTCAAACTATATCAAAAGAGAAATTTCAGAGGTACTTCAACCAATCAAAATCTCCCTGGAATAATGTGCTGAATACTAAGAGAACTATTCTGAAGAAAATTGTTTCAGTCATTGTTTATTTCTATCTTGGTAAATACAGCTTTAGTCTCAATTCTTTCTGAACACACCTCATAGCTATACTATTTCAGTTAATTTGGGGAAACAAACTAACAGAATATGATTTTTAATGTTACATAGATTGATGACATTATATTTATGGTATTAGCAAAATTTGAAGCTGATATAAGATGAATTCAACCAATAAAAAATATATTATCAACCAAAAATTGCAAATCATGATGTGGACTCACAAAATATTTAAGGAAATATGTTCTCATCTGAATAACTCAAATTAATTAATGCTTATATTATTTGCTAACTGCACATACAATCAGACATACTGCCATTTTTTTTAATCTATAGCAGATCACATTATTAGTGCTTAGTTGTCCAGCCACAACAATGAAGTAGCTCTACTCAAAGTGACTTATTTTGATCTCTGTGTACACATGCCAAATCCAAAAATGTATTATATCAATTTTTATCAGGAACAGGAACTAACTTTAAAGCTTGCTTTTCAGAAAGAAGTTTTGTTAGAAAATAAAGTATTGTCTAAATTAAACACTTTTTCAAGCAGTAAACTTCTTTAAAAATTTCTCATCATAAATTAGGCTACACCACTAAAGAAAAATTTAACAAATATCATATTTAGTACAAAGTACACCAAAATAAAATCATTTTTTAAGAAAAAGTTTTATATAATGAACAATAGAAACAAATTATGAATTTTAGAAACTTGTAGTGCATTTTTTACAAGAGATATCTAAGATCTTGCACTTGTAAATTACCATGGTAAATATCTCTTAATTTTGATCTTTTTTGTTTTGGCAAAGATTCAATAAAAAAAGTTGTTTGTATTTATAAGTACTACCAAATATGATGGCATATCTTTCAGTGGAGCACACTGTCTTGGGAGGAAAAGTTATATAAAACTCTAATAAAGATTCATTTTGAAATCTTTGTCACAGAAGTTCATTCTCCTGATTTTGCAGATGCTTCTATACTATTTTTTCAACATGATGGTTTGGTCTCTTTGTTTAATCCTTTGTTTGTTATATATAAAATATTCCTGTCTAATACAAACAATTTGCAGTTATATGGTTTCACATATTCTTATCTAATATTAATGATTTATACACAATTATAAAATCTAAATTAACTATTCCTATTCAATAATAATCATTTGTTTGCACAAAGTTATATGGTTTTAAGTATTCCTATCAAATAGCAATAATTTGCAAGCAATTATATGGTTTCATAGTTACTCTCACTGTTTACCCACACTTGGTTGAATTTCTTCCCTTTGACATTCAGAGCTATACTCAGGAATCAGGTCGAGTCATACCAAAGACTCAAAAAATGGTACTTGATGCCGCCCTGCTTAACATTAAGCATTATAAAGAACAGTTCAAGGGTAAAGTAGATCAATCCAGGGAATGGAGTAGTGTCCTCCCCTACACTTCAGTGTAGTAGCTATTGAAAAAGGAAGCCTTCGGGTCACCTTTGACTACGGGCGCCAACTTTACTTTACTTATATGGTTTCAAGTAACTAATAAAAATGTTTAGTAAACAATTATTAATATTCTTAATACAAGTAATTTGTACACGGTAATATGGTATTGTATATTCCTATCCAACAATGATAATTTTAAACAGATCTATTTGACTCATAGATGAGATCCTAATAGATACTACCACTCCAGGTCTGAGTGGAATTAGGAGTAATGACAATGAAAAGGGATTCTACACTCCCCACAACTCCAGAACTAGAGCCTCATCATTGGATGCAGTTTAGCATCATACACAGGACACTCTTTCAACATGAGCATTATGAATAATCATGAAATTAAGCATGTTACACAAAAAGTCATAAAGTATTGCTCACTGCTAATGCCTGATCTAAAGGGAAGAGTTAGTTTCTCAAAAGATCCATTTAATTAGATATATTGATTTGCTTCATACTGACCTTCGATCCATACTGATATAAAGATCTTCAGCTTCATCAAATTTCTTGAAATAACAAAGTATCTCTGCCCTTCGTATAGATTCATTCTGAATTAAAATAAAAACAAACAAATAAACTCATTGTACAAAAAAATCAAGGTGCAAATTAGTGAGAATAATTTAATAAATTCTATATCATTGAAATACTGAAATCTTTATTGACCCCTCTTGAACCTTCTATAAAATTCTATCAGAAAATGCATTAAGCCCCAAAAATTAAGTTATAAAATCAACAAATATTATTCTATTTATTCATTAGGAAGACAAGTTTGTGTATTCATATTTTGCATTCATAAGTCATATGGAATTGCTTAATAGTTGAAATTTTTAAAGAAGTAGGAGAGATTTAAAATCAGTTAAGATTAATTTACCAGTAAAAATATTTAAGGGTTCAGCATTAAATTAAAATAATTCCTGGATATATTAAATGTGATTTTTTATAAAGATATTTTAACATTCTTTTAATTTTTTGGGGAGGAAAGGGAAAATGAATTTCCACATATAGGAAAAACACTATTACAAATTCATCATAAAAAAGCTCTAATTAATCAAACCTATTTCATATTTTTTTAAATACTTTATAAATCCTGTTTACTAGAACATTGCTGAATTACTCATGAATTTGTTATATCTATATCTTTATTTAATACATTTACATCTGTATTAATCAAATTAACAAATTTCTTAAGTTAAAGCTACATAATCAATTCAGTATTTTTAATATTAGATTCAAGTATCTAATTCAAATCAATAATGCCTTGTTGGCAGGGTTTAGAATACACCAACTGTATCTCCCTAAAGAGGGGTAAAATCCTTTTAAAAAAGTGAAACCTAGATATGACACTAAACTCCATCTGATAGTGAGGGTTCAGTTCTGGAGATTTTGGGAGTGTGGAGTACCTCTATATTGCCATTACTCCCAGGCCCACCCTGACCCATAGTGGTAATACTTGTTACAGTTCCATCTAGGGGTGAAATAGATCTATTAAAAATTATTTGTATATCATAGGATTGTGTGCAAAAAAAAACCCCAAAGAAAACTCTTAAGAAACAACTATACAAAAATATAAATATGAGCATACAATGAATGTGATTCCTTAACCTTTAGGCACATAAAATAACCCTAGATGTTTTGAAATGATATTTAAATCAACTACTCATAATAATATCCTATGCCTAATAGGTAGAGTGTTCGCCAATGGTCCGGGAGACTGGGGGTTCAATCCCAGGTCAAGCTATACCAAAGACTCAAAAATGGTACTTGATGCTGCTTTGCTTAACACTCAGCACCCATGGTGTAATGGTTATCGTTGTAGAAAATGGACACGGCAACACAAGTTCAAATCCTGGACGAGACTGATTGCATTTCACATAGCACTAATACCCTTGGGAAAGGTATGAATCCAATTATTCTCCCTCCAGCTATGGGTAAATAGTAGGGCAGACTAGCTTCTTCAGCCTTGGTGAGGCAACTAGTCTAGGAGAAGGAAAACTCTGAATTCAAAACCTGTTAAACTCTGCTTAAAAATTGACCTTGTGTCATATCCTGTCTGAGCGGAGGGGTTGGTAAATATAAACACTCAGCATTGTAAGGTAAGGATCAAAGGTAAAGTGGAGCAATCCAAGAAAAGGAGTAGTGCCCTCCCCTACACCTCGGTGTAGTAGCTCTTGAAAAGGGAGCTTTCGGGTTACCCTCGACTAAGGTCGCGAACTTTACTTTTACTTTTATTGATTTTAATTTTTAGATAAAACATTATCAACCATTAATCTTGACAAAAATTTTCTCTCATCTTAATTTTTAGTTGCTTTTTTTAATCCCAAATCACTGTAGGGGGATTAGACTACAATAAGGAAACAGTGCAAATCAGAAATAATATTCTATAATCATTTTTATGACTGAGCATACATCAACATGTCTAAGAAATACTATAGTTATTACAATAAAAATTCAAAGTGTATTCTAAATTCAACGTATAAAAAATTACCAAGAAATTTGATAGTTCTCACAATTAAAATGCATAATGAATACTATATTTATAATGGTAACAATATACAATAGTACATCAAGAAATTCACAGTAGTACATCTGAAATTTCCACTGTATAATGTCTGATTAATATGATTATTATTTACCACTAAATCAAGTGCTTTGACAAAGAAAGAGATTATAATACTTGTGTGCTTTTATTTTTTTCAACATTAAGTTACCTAATCAATCTAATAAATGCAACATAACATACAAATGCTACTGCAAAAAACAACAGCTGTGCTGCCAAAAAACCCTTCATTAGATGATGACTGGGGTCAGGCATGATTTCAAAGCCAAAGCATCATTACCTCTAACAAAGAGCACTCCAGTTGAATCTTATGATAACACCAGACTTTGTTGCTTTTTTTCATCACATTGCAGGAATGCTAGATGAAAATGTAGCCTCATTGTGTAATCCTTTGTTATATTCACAACATTCCAGACAATGTAAATGAGCCCAGCAACAACAAAGCATTAATTAATTAATGATGTAAGATTTGAATTAACTGACTAGATGACAACATCAAGACAGAACAAGGAATTGTAAGTAAAATTTCTGTGAGATTCACATACAAAGTCAGTAGTAGTAGTAGCAGCTTTTAAATTCCATATCTATTAAATGGCAATAAAACCTAAATTAGGCATTTTAAAAATTAAAAGGTTAGTTTTATACCAAAACTGTCTTGTGACTTATACAATATTATTTAAGCTTAATGTCAAATCACATTTATAGAATTCACATAATAATTATTTGCAAATAGATAAATCAGAAGTACTTTTTAATTATCATTTAATAGTTATCTCCCTTTAGAAATTATAAGGATCAGGGTGAGTTCAAATGCAAACATCACAACTATTAAATTTCAAACTGAATTGGAAATTGTTGAATTTCCTAAGAGCACACTAACACTATAGCAATAACAAAAATCTTACAACAATGTGTCATTTAAGCTGTATTATGGTAACATAGAAAAATCAGATCATTATAATATAGATAATATTTATGATCATAATACATTACAAATACTTATTATATTAATTTTATACAATTACAATAACAATACCAATATTAAACATTTAAAGAATAGCTAATAAATCATATTGATTAAACAATATCTACTAACTCTCTCAGTTATTATTAAAAATATAAATTACATTTCAGACTTGTTCAATCTCTTCCTGAATAAATTTGACATGTTTAGATCACTGTTATGAACATAATGAATGTGATTTCTTCCTTTCCCTTTTTCTCACATTGGTGAGAAAAGGGCTCATTTTAGGGACAGAAGTGGGTCATTGAAGCAAGGCACAGAAGAGATGGCTTAGCAAAGAGAGTTTAAGACCTGAGGAAATGTCTTCCTTTGGTCATGTATAACTAAACTTTGTTGGGTTTGTTCTGCCTTTTTTTTCTTGTACTTGATTTTTCTTTTGAATTTTTCACCCGCATGTTTATGAAGTTCTTGTGTTTGTTTCATTTTCAAATTCCTGCTACCAGCAGCCTTTTGGATTGTCAGACAAAATACAAATTTAACAGATTATTGACTACTTTTAATTCAGATAGCATTAAATAAAACAGGTATCTAATAACACAAATAAAAAACCTACTGGTTGGTTGTGGAGTCTCTTAACAAATTGAATTCCATGATAGTCTTTACAGTGTACAAATGCTTGTTCTGCAATAGCCAAATTCATATTGTCCAGTGCTGTTTCAGCTAGAAGATACCTAAAACAAAAATCATATACAAGTCCAGTGGTGAAGGTTTATAATAAAATATTCATAGGATACTTTCACAACATAGAAACTTTTATTCCTCTTTCTAAATTTTCCTTATCTACTATACACTATAACATCTGTCATAATATATTTCAAAACAATATTTTTTTATAAAGTTAGTGAAAACTAAATGTTCTTAATGTCTCTAGCAACAAACAAACATTTTTGGTAAAGATAATATAATAATATAATGTGACTCCAATTATTTTTATCATTAAGGGTTTTCAGACTATTGTCTTCATCTTTATTGTTATTTCCACATTTCAGCCAATATGTCCTCCAGCCTTCTTCAGGTGTTTGTCGAACTCGGGAACCAACATGGAACTTCAAACGACGTCCTTTATTGAATCCACGGGAGTCGCCTGTTCTGATTCCGTTAGCCATAACCGGGTACAAACGTTAAATATTCCTGTATTGTTACTCGCCTGCAGTCAGGATTGAATCTGCAACCTCCAGATGACTGTCTCCTTAGAAGCTTAGGGAACCAACACTTATAACCATTACACTATGGAAAAAGAGCAAGTTAACAAATTATCCTTCCTCAATGTATTAGTAACACGCACAGAGCTCGGATTCAGGTGATCTGTGTATCGTAAGCACACCTTCACCAGACAGTACTTCAATTTCAACTCCCATCATCCATATATGGTAAAAATGGAATAGTCCGTTGCTTACAACATTGAGAAAAAACCATTAGTAGCGATACTGATGAATTTCAAGAAGAAATGATTAGTTTGAGACACAACCTCCATCACCACCACTACACAGAGCATATAACATCGGCTCCAAGAAACCCGGATAGGAAGATAGAGGACAATACCCAAAAACCCACCACAGTATGTCTGCTCTATGTCAAAGGACTAGCCGAAAGGATCCAAAAGATATGTAATCCATATGACATCAGGACAGTATTCACAAGTGGTTCAACTCTCCAGAGATATCTCTTCCAGGTCAAGCCACCAACGGAATTCAACATGATCAAAAACTGCTTTTACTCTATCCCTTGCAGTTGTGGTAAAATATACAAAGGCGAGACAGGTCGCCCACTAAAAGTACAGCTAGAAGAACATCAGAAAGCAGTAGTACGAGGTGAGATTGAAAAGACTGAAACCATCTGCCCTTATGGGATGAAGTTGAAATAATTGATAGAGCTGAACATTGGAAGATTAGACACCTTAAGGAATCAGCACATATGTTGGGCTACAATGACCTGTTGAGTAGACCAAGTATAGAGATGAATAGAATATGGGAACTGATAATTAAAAAGGTTAGATAAGAAACTTTAAAAAATCTGAATATGAGCACAGGTAAAAAATCATACAAAATAGTAGCAATCCTAGTCAAGTAAGAACATTTAGTTTATAAGTCCCAAAAATTCACTCTAAACTGTCCAGCAGGACACATAGCGTAACGGTTATAGGCGTTGGTTCCTTCAGCTTTTAAGGAGACAATCATCTGGAGGTTGCAGGTTCAATTCTGACTGCAGGCGAGTAACAATACAGCAACACTTGTATCCGGTTATGGCTAACAGAATCAGAACAGGCGACCTCTGTGGAATCAATAAAGGACATATTTCAAAATTCTGTATAGGTTCCCAAGTTCGACAAACACCTGAAGAAGGCCAGAGGACATATCGGCTGAATCATTGTGGAAATAACAATAAAGATGAGGACAATAGTCAGAAAACCCTTAATGATAAAAATCCAACTATTTTTGTATTAAAAATATGAATATATTTTCAAATGTATGGAGCTCTCAACTTTACTAAGTATGGAAATTTCATAGTGGTCAGTTTTCAGTTTGCTTATCATTAAATATGGTTTTAGTGACAAGTGAAAAACCCAGACTTGGACATATTTAACTACTTCAAAGAGAACAAAAATGTGAGTTTTTGGTGGCCATATACATAGGATAGTTATTTACTAAAGTAAATCAACATTGCAAGTCATTCTAATCAAGCAAAAGCAATTAGATACAAGTTAGATGTATTAAAAAGAAACCATGTTAGAGTGGCACTATTGTACAGAGTTATTACTTTGTTGATTCAAGTAAATGAAATTACCAAATTTTTGTACTTAGTATACTTCAAACATTTCATTTTGGCTATTGATTCTGATAGAAAAGTTCTTACAAATTAATATGGTATATACACGAGCTTTAGGGCAATGATGTAATTTTTTTATGTGTTTCATAATCAAATTTGAATGTTCCTTTATGGTTAGAGATATTTAATAGTCCAAACAGCTAATACCATTTTTCAGCAATTCACTTCTGAAGTTACTTATATTATGTAAAGTTTTATCAATGAAAAAACAAACATGAATCAGGTTTTTCTTTTTAAAGAAAAGCACAATGTAGTCTCTTTGTCCTAAAAAACAGTAATCAATTTCTATTTTTATACCCTTCATTCTCTTTTTTCTTTTGTTAGAGATTTTTTTGTCTTGCTAACACTTGTCTGCCATCCACACAGACACATACAACATAAATGCATGAGCACCAAATCTTTTCTATACCAGATCAAAATTTCTTTGAGTGCATAGACTGGATTGAACTAATTAATGGCTTTTAAGAACAGTACTCTATCTAATGGCCCTTAAGCTGGTACTCAACATCAAAAGGAATTAGTAGTCAATAAGGGATATCAGAAAAGTAAGGTAAAAACATTTACTCATCCAATAGCTTTTACTTTACAAATAGAACATTATGCATATGTAACCAGCACTACAATGCAAAACAGTTTTTAATAATAGGAAATGAAATCAGCGATTAGTGTTCAAATCCTAGACAAAGCTGTTTGTGTTTCACTTTGTGCAGATGCTCTTGGGGAAAGGCATGAATCCATCTATTCACTCCACAGCTATGGGTAAATAGTAGAGCAGTCTGGCTCTTTAGCTTTGATGAGGCAAACAGTATGGGAGAAGGAAAACTTTTGAATTCAAAACCAGCTTTGATTTTGTGTTACATCCTGCTTTCTTCTGAGAAGTTTCCTTGTTCTCCTAAGGGACTCCTTTTTCAGTTCTTCATTCATGCCCATTTGCTTAATGGTATCCATTTCTAATATTCCCAGGCATTTGTAGTTTTCTTTTTCTTCAAGTGTTTTGATGTTTTTCTGATTGGGCATGTCTATTATTTCAACTGTTTCTTTTTCTTTTTTCAACAGCATAATGTATTTTTTTCATTACCAAATTCTATTACCATATCTTGACTGTAGACTCTAAAGGCTTCTAGTTCTTTTTCATTCTGAGCAAATATCTTAATATCATCCATATACAAAAAATGGTTCATCTTTTCTTGTGATTTTGTAAATCTGTTGCCTCCTTTGCATTTTCTTAGTATATAATTTAGTTGTGTAACATGGTATGCCCCTGAAAGGGGAAAAGTAAGATTTAATCTCCCTTCCCCCTCTGTGTTTGAACTAACAAGCCCAGCGACTGACCGCTGAGGCAGTTGGAATGCAGGTCAAGCTATCTGCACTCCATAACCCCAAGTTGATTGGACAGAAAAGGGGATATAAGTCATTGTAGTAGCCCAAATGAAGTAGCATGACCGGATGAGGTGGAGGAGGAGGAAGGAGCCAAATGATTGGCCGAAGCCTTGAGCACCGAAAACAGGACCCTTTTGTCAGAGGAAATTTGGAAGTGGATTTTTAGTTCTTGAACAGCAGTTGGCATGACGAGATGTGTTGAAACTGTAGCCAAACTCCGGGTATCTCGCCCACGAAAAGAATTGAGTTTTAGGACAGCAGCGAGTGTGAAAAGACATGCTGATTTATTAGCCAAAACTCCAGGGAAAGAGTGGAACAGAATCTTTGGACAGAAGATAACAGAATCGCCTTCAGCTAGATTCTACAGAATGCAGCTTGCCCATAAAAGAAAGGAATCTAAGAAGTAAACCCTTCGAAAATCTAAGTACAACTTGAAACTGTTTTTCCTTCTACCCTTCCTAAATACTGAAATTATATGCACTCTCTCAAGTTAAAGAAAGAAAAATATAAAGAATTATATGCATTCAGAAAAGAAAAGAAAGAAAGAAGGAAAGAAAAGAAGAAAAGGACTGTCGAGAGAGACATTTGTGTTTAAGACTGTCTGCTAGTGTAATATAGCTGGCACCTTAAATATTTGTTTGGTCCTCACCTATCAAAATTTTGTTATAGTTTAAATGTTCCCTTATGTTGAAATATATTCGTTATGTTGTTTATGTCGAGTTGCCTTCTTTTGCACATATCTTTTTCAGTTTCATTCACTTCAATTTATTCTCGCTAAATTCTCATTCGGCCTTAAAAACATTATACGGGAAATTAGAATTTCCAACTGCAGTGAATAATATTTTATCTTAACCTAGAAGTCCATGTTTTCTGTTATCCAAGGGGTAGGAAAATGAAGGGACTTGGTGAGTATGTGTAACATGAAATTGGAATCCCCCTGGCCTGCATCGGGCTGAGTCTAGCCCCGAATTAACCCCCACATTATTTGCCAGTTATCTTATGCCCGAAACAGGAGTCTTGACTAGGACTTGTTTTGCGAGGGAGTGCCAGACTGCCCCGAAGTCACACATGTGTAAAATAAACTCTCGTCCTCGAGATAAATATTTATACACCATTACATTTGTATTATTGCAATAAAAAATAGTAGTGGCAATGATGAGTTTGCTTGCCCAGTCGGCTGGGGCTGTAGAATACACCGACTGCTTCTCTGCAGAGGGGTAAGACCTCCTCCAACAAGTGTCCTGGATATGACACTAAACAATCTGATGGTGAGGTTCCACCAGTGCTGGAGCTTTGGGGAATGCAGAGTACCCCTTCATTGCCATCGCTCCCAGGTCCAGTCTGGCCCGGAGTGGTAGCACCTGATAGGGCCCTATTTATGGGTTAAATAGAACTAACAGCATACTTATGCTAAACTGAATTGTTTGAGTAAACTGAATAGCTTTAAATAGAAATGTTTTTGACAATTAAACTGTACTTACATTTAAACTGTGTGCTTATGTTTAAGTGAATTATTTGAAATAGAACTGTTTTTCGACATTAAAACTGTATTTACACTTAACTGAAGTGTTACATATAACTGCTTGAATAGTTTGAAATAGAAATGTTTTTGACAATTAAACTGTGTACTTATGCTAAACTAAATTGTTTTATATAGAACAGATTATTTACATAAAAATGGATTTGGCGTTAAATAACCTACAAAGGTTGATATGCCATAAAACCCAACAAACCAAACCAAACCAATTAGTTTGCCTAGAAAATGCCACTTTGGATTTTTACCTCTGCAAGGGTTTATCTTCTTGCAGCTTTTTCTGATTCCCAGTTTTCCATAGATTTCCTGACTTCTCTGATATCTTGAACATTTTCAGACATTCTATTATTAATGTTTATAGGATCATTTCATATGCCTTTTTGTAGTCTATCTATCCCAAAGTTATTTTTCTATATTTTTGTATATGGTATGATAATTATTCAGTACAAAATTTAAAACATTTTTATTCATTAAGTTTAACATTATTTATTTCAATTGTATCATACAGCACTTTAGAGAGACTTGGTGAATTTATACCTGTTGTAATGAATACTTGAAACTTGTAGGCAGTCATTTCCCTTTTAAAAATCTGTACTTCTGATAAGCAAAATTCAGTTTGCAGTTCTTCTATGCTATTTTACCATATAGTCACCATTGAGATTGATTAACTTATCCCATTACAGCGTAAATGCATAAATACCTTCCTCAAAGAAATGTTCCTCAGTGAATTGCCTTGAGATAATATCCAAATTTCTCAGGGATGGATGATTTCACAGACCATCAACTTCAGATTAAGTTCCAGAGCAAAGTTTATGCCATCATCTTGAATCAGAACTCCAGCATGTTATGTTGATAATGATAGAAGACAACATTTCACATGTAGAAATCTTAATTCCAGATGATAGACAGCATAAACTTTATATGGAACTTACAAAGTCAGTGGTCTATGAAAGTGTTCACAAGAACTTAGGATAACGGAAAGTGTCATTTTATTAGGTCCCAAAAAATTTCACTGAAGATACCATGTTCTTCAAAAAGAATATTTATGCACTTGTGCACAAATGGAACATCAATCTAAATGGTAACTATGTGGAAAAGATAGTAGTGCTGGTAACATATGCACAACGATTTATTTGTATAATACCATAACTGTGTGTAACATGCATTCATGTACAATACACCCCTAACTTTGAACTACAAAATTCTAGAAAAAAATTAATTTTAGACATTTTAGAATCTGTAGCAGCAAAAATCAAACTTTGTTTAACTTTTTATTGGTTTGTACTGACTAAAAATAAGAATTTATATAATTTAAACTATGTTTTGAAACACAAAACTTACATAGTATTTAGGAGAAATGCACAAGCATATTTATACAAAAATGTAAAGAGCATGGCAAAAATGAGTTTGCATTAGGAGAAAAAAAAGTATAAACAAACACACATCCCAGTCAATATTTCTCTGTAATGATGTAAAAAAACATCAGTTTGGACTATAGATATAACTTACTTTCAGTCATTCTGTCCAGAATACAGTGAGTGAGGTATGTGATAGAAAAAAGTTAATTATAATTTTGAGGCTGAAAAATCTGGAAAAATAATGCACCTTATACACAAATAATTACAGAAATAAACATGTTGGATTAGTACTTTCAGACATATTATGTCAACACTTTGAAATTATACCTCAGGGTCACATCCTTCATGAAACACACACACACACACACACACACACACACACACATATATATATATATATGTACTTTACTTTAAAACAAATACTGTTCATTTAAAAACTAAAACACCAGTACCAACAGCTGTGAATAAAATAGTGCTTAATAAAAATAAAATTACCTCCATATATACGTTTAATTCCAAAACTTACCTGATGATAAAGAAATTCTGAAACTCACAGTCGTGAGTTGGGCAATTTCATTAATTTTTCTTTTTAAGGACATTATTGTTATATATTCGTACATGTATATATATTTCAAATATGAAATAAGATGATAATAAAACAGGATAAAAACTCACAATTCAGATTTTCACTTAGTTGATCCTCAGGTGAGCTAGTATTCAACACATATGAATTTGCTATATTCAACTGAACAAATTTATACTTTCTTTACATTTGCAAATACAAACATGTTGAATACTAACTTAGCTAAGTATGGACATGAAATACTGAGTCATGAATTTTTATTCTATTTTATCATTATCTTAGTCTTCACTAGAAATATATAGTGATATGGCTCTGTCCTTTTGTCTCCTTTTTGTCCTTTAAGATTTTACAGATTAAAAACACTTAAATTTTAATCATAATTGTATATATATTAAAATCTAACACTAAAAATGTTTTAATCTGTAAAATCTCATATATATATTTATATATATACATATATATGCTAAAATCTTTATAAATACAATATCTTATTATTGAAGCATTCAGTAGGAATTTGCTAAAAATGAAATGAAAATCAATTAAACTAATGTCAAATAATCAGATACAAATCTTTTCTGTTAATCCAGTAAATCATGTTTATTATTGTTAAGTAACCTGCATTTGTATTCTAAAAGTGATCTTCATCACATTCTCTCCTAATTTTTATCACTCCTGCAAACTGATGTTAATTACCATCACATTTGGCATAAACAAATAATAATTATGGCATAATAAACACATTCAAAAGTATACCCAATCATTTTGCAACAATATTGGAAGTATAATATACAATTCAATCTCCATCAACAAATAACATAAGATTATAATAACAAAACAGAAATATATTTCCACATGATGTTAACATTTAAACACAGATGAAATTATTTTTCTCCCAAGATTCAACATACCATAATCGAGGATGAGGATTATCTTCAATGAATTTCTGTGCTTCCTCAATGCCAACTTTTTCTAATAATCCTCTGGTGTCTCTTAAAGCCTGAAAAAGTTGGTGATTAATTTAAAGTACAAATCTCATGAAATAAAAAGAAAGTAAGGTGAGTATTCAAACACACAGACACAAATTTCTGAGGCTTGCTAAGGCTGTGCTCACTACTGATTATTTGCAAAGAACCTTAGGTGCTAGTCAGAATAGACATTTTTGCAGAGAATGGAAATGAGATACAAAAAGAGAAGGAAATAATAAAAAGAGAGTAGAGAGAGGTAGAACTGGTTGAGAGGTAGAAATACTGACAAAGAGAAAAGACAAAGAAAATAATGTGAAAAAAATTAATTTAATATAGCATTCATTCAAAATGTTTATTCTGTTTTTATTTTCCTTTTTTTAACTAACAGAAATTATTTATTCTATTTTTTAACTAAATTATGAGTAGAAATCACTTATGATGAATGAAGAAAAATAAATCAAGTGTTAAGAAGTTGCAAGACTCCAACAACAAGTGCAAAGACTAAAGTTTACACAAGATCAAAAACAATGATTGATAATCTGATGCCATAAGATGTAAAGAAACATGCCATTTGCTCTCAAAAGAACAAATTTTGGAACAGAATGAAGTGCAGCACAGAATGTATATTTGATTTTCTTTTCTGAAACAATATGTGTTTTCATTATCTTTGACGTATAAGCAGTTATAAAAATAAAATATGCAAATTAAGTTTTTTGATAATAATGGCAGTTTATCTAAAAAAAAATAAAATATGCAAATTAAGTTTTTTGATAATAATGGCAGTTTATCTCAAAAAAAAAAAAAAAAGAAGACAAAACATTTTTGATAAAAGTGAAAAGTATTAGCAATTCAAAGTGATTTTTTAATGTTTCCATCAACAAAGTGACAAGTCATAGACAAGTATAGATTGTGGTTGTTGGAAAACCTTGAATGTTTTTTTCTCATAGATAAGAGGGAATCCCAGTGGAGTAGTTGTTAAAGTGCTGGACTAAGACATCATCGTGAGTAAGTTCAAGCTCCAGTCACGCTGTTGCATTCACTTTTGGATTAATGCACTTGGGAGAAGTATGAAACCCTTACCCCTCAACTATGAGTTAAATAGTACCACTAATATTTTCCTACAAGGATGACTTTGGCATTAAATAACCCTTGAGGGTTGATATACCATTAAACAAAGAAACCAAACCATTCAACATAGATAATTCATGAACCAAAAATGTCAGAATTGATAACAATCTTATACCTTTATAATTGGATCTCCAATCAAAACTAGGATTCATTTTGTGTTATTCTTTAATTTAAATACTAATTTCACAGTATCATGGCATTTTTCAAAGTGAGTAATATTTTCTGTGATTTATGATAATATATACTTTTATATAAAAGGTATATTTTTTATATATAATTATAATATAATTCTCCTTTATACATATAAATTATAATCATTTATATAATACCATTTTCTTTTATATTTTAATATAGTCTAAACATAATGTAATACAATATTTTTTGTGAGTTATGTGATAGTAATGGTTTGGTTTTCACAATTCTATCAAATTAAAAATAGAAAAAAGTAGGTGTGAGAAATTGTTTGAGTTCAAAATTAGATATCAAGTAGTCAAATGTGCTCACAATACCAACCAAGCATTTGACCAGAGGACTATCAATAAATATGTAGTCCAAATGTGGTCCCCAAAATTTTGTAATGGAGGTGAGGTTCTTGAAGATGTGAAGAGCTAGAGACATCATCCTGTGATTAACATCAACCAAATGAAGATCATGGTTGAAACAGAATTATACTGTATCACCTATAAATAAATACATTCCTTCCAAATATTTTTATAAAAAGTTAATTCTCTTCTAAATCAAATATAAATAAAGTTGGCAACCATAGTTGAGGACAATAGCTACTACACCAAGATGTAGGGGAAGGTGCTACTCCTTTCCCTGGATTGCTCGGCTTTACCCTTGATACGTACCTTATATTGCTAAGTGTTAAGCAAGGAGGTATCAAGTACTATTTTTAAAGTCTTTGGTATGACGCGACCTGGGATTGAACCCAGCTCTCCTGGACCATTGGCGAACACTGTACCCACAAGACCAATGAGCCAGTATAAATCAAATATACCAGGATTTTTTATTATTTCTAGTGAAACATTTATACAGTCAAAATGGATATTAGATATTTATAACCAAACTCTACCACATTGAAATTATATAAACAAAAATAGGAATATATAGCAGTTCAAGTACAGTTCATATATATTTATACAATTTCATTTTGGGCTACAGAGGTGTTGCAATTTTATTTTTGGTAACAAAAATACTTAGTAGTATATTTATTCATATGTGTAATTGTAAGAAGTTCACAGTTAATGTTCAACCGCAATTGATGACACTTGTGATTGATAGAATAATCCAACTATTACTTTTTCTTACATTCAAATAAATTTTATTTAACAACCAAATTAGGAGGTACAATGAGCATAATAGTTATTGTCATAGGAAATGGATTCAACAACCCAATTAAAATCCTGAATGAAGTTCTTTGTCTTTCACTTTGTGCTAATACCCTTGGGAAAGCCACGAATCCATATATTCTCCCCTACCATTCCACCTATGAGTAAATAGTAGGGTGGACTGGGTTCTTTAACCTTAGTAAGGCAACCAGTCTAGGAAAAGGAAAATTTTTAATTTGAACCAATTGTGTTTCATTTAAAAATTGACCTTGTGTCACATCTTGCTAATGGTGGAGGATTTGGATAAATACATAAATTCAAATAAATTTCTTTTTAAATTGAAAAATCAAAATCTACCTTGATTTCAATGTCAACCACAAGTCCTTTGGTTGGATTTTCTGGATAAAGCATTATGTCATCTAAAAGGACAGTTTTGATCTGTAAATCTGAGAACTGGCAGATGTAGCCTTTGCTAATAACTGGCTCCTGGAATGAAGAGTAAAATTAAGTACTTAACTTGATAATAATTCCTGAATGGCAAAGTACAAACTTTGCAATCTGAAGAATTTAAAGTTTGATAAATAAACAAAACTTTCCTCTTATAGTATTATAGAGGAAGAGAGGATTTTGATTTTGGGTTATTAAATCATGTTACACAGTTGGGATTTTGATTTGGATACTTAGCAAAATAATCAGGAGTGATTATCAAGATTCACCCATCACATCCATCTCAAGAAAAGACCACTTGCTCCTTCTGTTGTGGCATGGTCATCTGTGTGATAGAAAAGTCAGAAGAAGAATGCAACAAATCTCTTTTTTACAAGTTTGAAAAGATTTATCTTTTATGCTTACTTATCTCTCATGTCTGCAGAGAGGGGATGATTTTAGTCAGAGTTGTAGCAGAAAGAACTAGTTTCAGTTGTGCATCAGTCCACCGTTAAATCACATGGTGATTTACGTTTTCAAATGCATTGTCTGATGCGGGAATTTGTTGGCCGTTGAAATTCAACTGGTCCAATGAGAATGAGTGATGCCATTTGATCCGGGTCATTTTCCCAGACAAAATAAAAAGGCAACACTACATTCATTCTCTCTCTCTTATCTCGCTGGGGACCAGAGCAAGCAGATCTATTCCAGCATGAGAGCGCATTATCAACTTTAGTCTACAATCTCTTGGTGAAATCTGTTTTCCCCTATTTGGCATGAGAAAATGAATTCAACGATTATCCACAGTTCTTAAGGAGACCTTTTTATCTCTTTTCTCCAGTCTCCCAGAATATCAGGACCATAAGTTCCTCTGACGAAACCAATTTCCTGCCAGTCAATCCTGAGTGTATTTGTTCTGCAACTTACGGCATGAAGGATTCCTTCATCTCAAGCTGTACCAATCAATCTTAACCTTATTCATTCTACAACTTACAGCGTAAAGGCATTTCTTTTATCTCAAGCTGTACCAGTCATTTAAATTGTATTCATTCCAGTTATACAGCACAATGGCATTTTCATTCGACTCCATGGTAAATAAACTCAAAGAGTCTAAACTTTCAATATTTTCGTTGTCCCTTTCATTTCTTCCTTTTTTAATATAACGGGAAGGTAACTCATTCTACCTTTGCGATAGAGTCATCTAACTATAAGTGTATTAGAAATTCCTTTTCTCTCTCTGCCTCTTTCCTCAATGCCTTCAACCACATGCTGACTACAATTCTAAATCCTACTTTCTGACTCTCTCAGACTGTTGCTATTTAATTATGTGTATATGTATATATGTATAAGTTTGTGTACATGTGTATGTTTATATATGTGTGTGTGTGTGTAGATATATGAGTAAGATATGAAGTTTAATCAGACAAATATGTTGTAAAAAGAAGAAAATGGAAAGAAAACCATATATAAATGGATGAGAAAATTTATTAATAATATTAGTTAAAGTTCACCAACGCGTTTCGACCATATGAATGAAATTATCTAAGATATGAAACATCAAAAATTTCAGGTGGAAGGTATTTTAGGTCATCTTCAGGGTGGGAACTATGAATTTAAAATAAAGGTTTAAATCATACAGAAAAATATTCAAAAAAGATTACGTCATGAAACGTAAATTTTTTTAAAAAGATAAAGAGAAAGTGTCTATAAAAGTCAGTTTGTATTAGTAGAGAATGAAAGGAAGAAGAGGAAGAGGGAAAAATGAGAGAAAAAGAAATAGCATGAAGAAAAGGAGAAATATTGTGGACAGTCAGTGTATCTAGTTGGAAGATGGATAGAAATTTCTTCTTTTTATAACATATATATATATATATATATATATATATATCTTCATTTCTTGATCAGTTCCTCCTCATCAGAGACATATTTATGTTTACAACTTCTTAACATCAACAAATCTTGCACTGAACGACTTCCGAGACAGCTAATGCAATGACAAACCTCACACTTTTTAAATATGAGACAGATGAGAAAAAATAGTTTTAACTAGATTTATGAAGGGTGATTGACCTTCGGGTGTAAGGACATGAGTTACATAATTGTTGAGAAATAGACAATACTGTCAATTGAGCACATAAATGCCTTTTCCTACAGCATGGTTAAAAAGTAGGCAGCTGATGGATGACATTTTCTATTTTCTCAACAATCATTGACTATCAAGCTTCTGGAACAGAAAAAACAAAATATTTATTAAGTTTAAATTTTACATGTAATCATTCAAAGACTTGAACTGTGTGTGATTTAGTTGTAACTGTGTAACATGTGCCTATGTACTTTAGGTGACAAACTTATTAATCACCTCCTCTTAAAAATAATCCTTTTGTAAATTTGCTATGCCTAGATGGTTCAAATAATCATAGCAACTAAACAGTAGAGCAGAACTGAAGAGATAAAGAACTAGCCTGTGCCGCCAGGAAGATTAAAGGTTCAATACTGGTCAGTATAATGTCTTTAAGTCTCACTAATTTAAAATGCCAAAATTTTTACAAAATTGTATGCTGTTCTATTCTTTGTAAAATGCTGCTTGAACAATGTATTTTAAATGTAAAGACATTTTTACCGTAAATCCAAATTGAATATATGACTCTGGTCAAATGTATTAGTATACACAGCAAAAAGGTTTTGAATCTTTTCTAAAAGCTTAGAATTGTCACTGTTTCCCCACCCCCATAGCAGTTAATAAGAAAACAAAACAACCTAAGTAAGTCCCAATACCACAAAAAAAAACACATGTTAGGTCCAGTACCGGAAGACAGGTTAAAATATACCCAAAACTCTTATAAATATACATTAGTCCTGGACTTCAAATAAGTTAAAACTTAAGGGAAAAGAAAGCCCCCCTCCTTTTTTTTATGTACACATGGGACGTAAAGGTATGTGAATAAACCCTTTGACCACTAAACGCAATGCCTAACCTGGTCCTGGACGTGGGAGTCTTGCGGCTTAAAGCTCAGGATTGTCAGTTCGATTGGGGAACTACTGCTGCTCATCTATAAGAGTGGCTTCTATAGATGAGAATCAAAACAGCCATCAAAAGATAACCATGACCCACACTCAAACCACATGCATAAACCGCATCGCTCTTCGCGCGGGTAAAAAAGGGGCACATCCTGCTGAGGTTGGAGCCCTGGCCTCAGTGTTTGAAAAATCAGCTACAGAGCTAAAAAAACTACTAAAATGCAAACAAACAATACAAATAGCGACATTTAACCCTTAATAGAATAGGTCAACTACCAGAGCTAACTGCATCAGCCGTAGAACATAAGATAGACATAATTTGCAAAAACGAACACCGATACATGCACACCGAGGATATCAAATATCACGAAACTGGCAATGGATGGACACTAGCCACTGTATCAGCATGGAAAAACTCTGTCAATGCCACAGTAGGAGAGGTAGGAATGCTTATAGGACCAAGAGCATTAAAAACACTTAATAGCATTGAGAGAATACAACCTAGGATGATGGCAGCTACGTTTAATGGCAACCCCAGAGCAACAATCATCTCCTGCTACAGCCCTACCAATGTTTGTGAAGAAACTGAACTTGTCACCCTCTATGATGAGCTATCCTCTCTAGTGCATAGCATTCCAAAACACAATGTGCTAGTCATTGGCGGAGATATGAATGCCCAAATCGGGAAAAACAGAAACAACAAATACAGCCTACACAACACATCAAATAGGAATGGACAACATCTAACAGAGTTCATGATTGAAAATAGATTAACTTGCCTCAATACCAAAAAAGGGAGGGAAAATTATAGACCTACACATACGCGAACAATAGTAAAGCACAAATAGATTACGTCTTTATAAACAAGAAATGGAAAAATAGCATGATGAATTGCGAGGCATACTCCTCTTTCGAGGGTGTGTCCTCTGATCATCGAATAGTCACAGCCAAATTACGACTAAGCCTATGAAAAAACGCCACATGAACAGCGACCACTAAACACTATGACTGGGCCCTTCTTAACAACAAAGATATTAGAGATAAATATGTATTAGAATTAAGAAACAGATTTGAGACACTACAAGAGAAGACAGAAAAAAGTACCCCAAATGACGAATATGAGAATTTCGTTGACGCACACCTTGAGGCGGCATCGAAGTGTATTCCAACAAAACCTAGAACGAAATATAGAGTCCCATGGGAAACGTTAGCAGTTAGAGAAAAACGTGCACTCATGAAAACTGCCTCCAAAAGCTATCGGAAGAACCCAACAAACACAAATGCCTGAAAACTAAAAAAGTACAATATCAATTAGCAGGCATATATCTAAAAGAACAGATGGAATACATACAAAATAAGATAGATAAGATTAGAGACTCAGTGGAAGATAGGCAATCTAGGATAGCCTGGCAAACAATAAATGAAGTGAGTAGAAGGAAGAGCACAGCCAAAGCAAAATTGAAAGCTGCAAACCAACAAGAAAGAATAAAACTGTGGAAACAGCATTTCGAAAATCTACAAGGAAACCCACCAAAAGTTATGCACAAACCAATCACCAGAATTATCAGGAAGCAATTGGACATTAAACTAGGTCCATTCACCAAAGAAGAACTCAACTTGGTTCTTAGAAAAATTAAAAATAGGAAAGCTGCAGGGCTTGACAAGATTCCCCCAGAAGTATAGAAGACCAGACAATTCGACGATATACTGCTCCGACACTGCAATGCAGTCTCTAATCAAAATCCGATAGACAAATGGATGAAGGGATACATCCTCCCTTTCCTAAAAAGGGTGACCTCGGATTAGCCAAGAACTACCGAGGTATAACACTGACATCCATAGCAGCCAAAATTTACAATGCCCTACTACGAAACCGCATAGAACCCAAAATATAAAACATCCTTAGGAAAAACCAAAATGGCTTCCGGAGAAATAGATCCACAACCTCACAAATATTGACCATCCGTAGAATCCTTGAAGGCGTACGGGCAAAAAACCTACAAGCGACATTACTATTTGTCGACTTTACCAAGGCCATCGATTCCATTCACAGAGGAAAGATGGAACAAATCGTACTAGCATACGGCCTACCAAAAGAAACCGTAGCAGCAATAATGATTCTCTACAGAAACACCAAAGTGAAAGTACGTTCACCGGATGGAGACACAGACTACTTCAACATTGTAGCAGGACTACTACAAGGGGACACGCTAGCCCCATACCTCTTTATCATCTGTCTAGACTGCGTGCTTAGAACTTCAATTGATAAAATCAGAGAAAACAGCTTCGAACTGAAAAAGAAAAGAAGCAGAAGGTACCCCGCAAAAACAATTACCGATGCCGACGACATAGCGTTACTGGCAAATACACCCAACTAAGCCGAAACACTAATGCATAGTTTGGAATGAGCCGCCGCAGGCATTGGCCTCCATGTCAATGCACACAAAACTGAATATATGTGCTATAATCAAACTGGCGTCATTTCCACACTAGACGGAACCTCTCTGAAACTGGTAGACAAATTCACCTACCTAGGAAGCAGCAGCGTCTCATCAACCGAAAAAGACATTGACACACGGCTAATGAAGGCATGAACAGCTATCAATAAGCTTTCAATTATATGGAAATCAGACCTGACCGATAAAATGAAACTCAGTTTCTTCCAGGCAGTGGTCGTATCGATACTGCTATATGGATGCACTACTTGGACGCTAACTAAACAGCTGGAGAAGAAGCTAGACGGCAATTACACAAGAATGTTGCGAGCAATATTGAACAAGTCCTGGCAGCAACACGCCACAAGGCACCAACTATACGGCCACCTGCCTCCCATCACGAAAACTATACAAGTTAGACGAACCAGACATGTAGGACACTGCTGGAGAAGCAGGGACGAGCTCATAAGTGATGTACTCCTATGGACCCCTGCATATGGCCAAGCAAAAGCAGGACGACCAGCTCGAACATACATACAGCAGCTATGTGAGAATACAGGATGTAGCCCTGAAGACCTGCCAGAGGCATTGAATGATAGGGAGAAGTGGGTAGAGAGAGTCAGGGATATCCGTGCTAGCGGCACGACATGATGATGATGATGATGATGATATTAGTTTAAACATTTCTCCTACCATTGTTCCTTATATGGAACACTATTAGAAATTATACCAATATCTTGTTGTTGTTATTGTTGATGATGATAATGATTGCAAGGATAAAGATTAATATACTTTCAATCAAGTAAAAGATAAGTTAAACTTAATATTTACAGTAAAGTTCATTGACTAAGATATATGCAAACTTTGTAAAAACATTTATTCAGAATGTATTCATCTTTACTGTTTTTTTTTTACTTTTAATGAATAAGAGAATCAAGATATTGTAATTGTCAAAAAGAAAAGTGTAGTGACAATTTTTAGACTTTTTTCATTTCTTTTTTCCCATTAGATTTACCAAAGTTTAGTTTTAAAAAAAGCTTAGTTTTCTTTATCAGATTTTAATATTTTATACCTTAAGTTTTATAAAAAGATAATCGAGAATCTAAATTTTTCAATCTTAATTACTTATGTTTTTATTACTATTTAATCACTACGAGGATTTATAACAGTAAGAAAAGTCTAATAAAACCAAAGTGACATAAAACAGGTAAGCTTTGATTATTTTTTTAAATATTTCTTCTCTTTCGTTTTATTGATTTTTACCAATATAAACAAAAGCATTAATCTTTATTTATAAATGCTACAAACTCTTTTCAAATTTTCAGATTAAAATTAGTAATAAAATAATAATACTTCATAGTTTTACATTTTAATTTTACATATAGCTGCAGATAAAATATATTCCTTATGTAAATTTATTTTATTCAAATCATAATACAATGAAGCTGTTTGAAATAGTAAATGCAGCTGATACGCATATACAAACAATTCCATCTGATAAAAAACATAGAATGACATATTATTAGAGCATTTTTCAACTTACATATCACCCATGATAAGTTGTCTCCCTTAGACAAGGTTAGACCTTCAAGATTCTATTTTGATATTGAACTTCTATTTGATGACTAATGATTTCTAATCAAAGAATGTTCGTGGCAACTTTATAAAATACTTTATAGAAATTGCTCAAACAAATAAACTGTATAACATATCCCCTTTTTATTTTTGTTATTGTTATTACCACGTATTATTAAGAAAATACACAGATTTCATGTTTCCAAAACTGAAATGCCAGCAGTTTGTCTTTCAGACAGCTTTGCACTGCATTACAATATTATTTTTTTATTGTATATCGTAAAAGGCAACCATAAAATGCTGCTCCAAATAGTTGCTTCTATTGATCTATACAACAATATTAACAAATTCATTCAACAGATATCTATTAAGAAATAATTTCTAGCTAAACTAAAATTCTTTAAAAATTAGTTATGGCTAGGTCATTAATATATCTAAAGATTAAAATAAAAAATTAAGACTAAAATTAGGGTGAGTCAAAATTTTGTAATATTTTGGTAATGTGAGTTAATTCAACAGCTCTGCATACTTTTGCTGAGGTCATGAAGGTAACAAACCACACTGGACTGTCAGATGCTGAACTTACCTGATACTCTCTGAGTGCTACTCACTAGATTTGCTTCTATGACTTTGAGCATAGCCTTAGAATCTACAGTTTGTGCCTATCTGACTTTGCCCGTTTGTCAAAGTTCCTGCAACTCAAGCAAAATTTCTTCAACCATCTGTTTATTGTACTGAGATCAACCATACCTTTACCTTTCACTCAACAAATGATTTTTGGTTGATTCCACAGCATTATGGCCCAGTTCTAACTTGTAAAGCATAAATTCCTAAATTAGTCTATATTGCATGTTTATCTGTGTGGAGTAAAGCAATGCATAATGTTCCAGTGCAACAACTCTCACGATACTACCAATCACACCAGGTACCTTCCAATAATTGAACTGCTTTGGTCATGTGATATACATGCCACAAACTAACACGTATCAAAATATTGTATAAGTTTTGACTCATCCATGAAAAAATAAATCAAAAGCAAATAGCAAATGAAATGGTAGCAACACAAATTGTGCTACTATCTAATACTAATAATAAACACAAAAACTTAAAATAGGTACCTCTGGATCAAGTCCACGAATTACATACATTCTATCCTTCTCCATCATGGCAAATAAATCAGGATTATCCTGAAATAAAAATGAATGCTTGAGATATATGATGAATTAAAAACAAGAGCTGTTAGTCTATTTGCAATAAGAAAAAAATTGTTTTATGTCTATTTTTTCACATGTAAGTAATTATTAATAAAATACTAAGTTTAGATATCTTCTCCAATTACATGATTTTCAAAATAAAATTCAATAAATCATTTGGAATATATAAAGAATGTATGCTATTGTTCAATCCTGATGAAGGATTTTGTTATTGTCATGGTTAAGTCAACCAATGGAATCTGAAAGCTCAATTTTTAAATGTTATACAAGGTGTGATCAAAAAGTATTTAGAATAAGGCTTTAAATTTCTAAATTTAAAATTAACATGTGCACATGTACTTAGGCACTGAACATGAGTAACAAGTATAGGTTATTTGGTTTGGTTTGTTTAATAGCATATCAACTTTCATGGGTTATTTAATGCCAAAGGCATCCTTGTAGAAGTATAGTAGTATTTTTGTGAGCTCTTATTGAATAGTAGGATTGTCACATGGTGAAAAAGGAAAAATTCTGGATTATTAGTGACTTTTGGGTTTTTAATAGTTTGGGGTTGAAATATAGAAGAGAACAGATGTATTGAGAGGCTTAGAGCTTTAACCCTTTCTCAGCTCACTTGGGCTACAAAGCTAGAGAACTTTTCTCCTCTCTCTAATGACTGTATTAGAACATAAACCCCACTAAGAAAGGAAAGGCAAGTTTAAATAATGAAGAAACATCTGAATAAAGGTGTAAAATTATAAAAATGTGAATAGGAGTTTGTTAGCTTCTTTTGTCACTAGTATAAAAATGCACAATTATGTGGATTTTGAACCCCAGCAAACAAGTGCCAACAAGACACTCTTATGATGTTACACAAAGCTGAGCAACTTATATAATAAAGAAATAATGTCTACATGAATCAGTGCTAATTTAAAAAAACATGAAGCTAGTCTCATTACCAATTGAATTGAATGCTTTTGGCAAAACACATGACAGTGCAAGTACAGCACTCTCTGTACATGTCAGATTAGCACAGTGCAACTTTTTTGTTTACTAAACTGAAAATTCATCTCAAGGGTAAGATTTGAAGATATGGAGGACATTAAAAGAAATATATACAGTGCAGCTTCACACTACATCAAAAGGAGTTTTAAAAGTGCTTTGACTAATGAAAAACCACTGGAATAAGAGTGTTAAATGCCAAGCAGACTATTTTGAAGAAGATTAATCTTTCATTTACATTAAATGTTACACATATAACTAGAGAAGTGGTTGGCAACCAGGCAGCTCTTTTTTTTCATCTATAGCTCTTTCTCCCTTTTTTTAAATGAGAAAAAATATTGAGCTGAAAGAAAAATTTCAAAGAATATTTATTTTATAGCCAATCACTGTGCCCAAAGTGTTAGGCCAACAAATACTTTGATGTCAAATCAGAATGGGGGTGATAATAATCAAAATCATTCAATGTCAGTTTTGGGTTTTATCAAATATATCATTTTAGATTTATTCTTATAAAAACTTTTTTCATCTTGCAGTTAAATTAAAGATAAATTCTATCCCAAATTCCAAAATTATACCATTTTCTCTGAAAGGTTATCAACCCCAGAACTAGAATGTTGTCCATCAATGTTTTTAATGTGATAGATTTGACCATGCACAGTGAAACTATAAGGACTTTGTCTAGTTGAGTCAGATATCTGTATCCCTATAGATGCAAAAGTAAAATTTGAATTATTTACTTTCTTGAAATACATAATTATTCACTTTATCTTGCCTTCTAATTTCTCTGTGAGAAATACTCCCCTTTTTGCCAATCTGTTAAAGAGAGCATAATAACATTTTATGCATTACAAAGCAACAAACTATTTTTCATTTACCCCGCCCCTTTTCCATGAACAGGATGTGACACAGGGTTTGAATTCAGAGTTTTCTTTCTCCTTGACTGGTTGCCTTACCAAGGCTAGAGAACCTAGGCTTTACCCTAGCTGAAGAATAAGAGAGGGATTCATGTCTTTCCCAAGGGCATGTCACCAATTCCATTTCAACAATGATTACTGTTACACTAAGATCCCTTCTATATATCAGTCTTATTTTCTCAGTAATACATGCTTTAATTCCTGACCACTGATAATTTCTTTCTTTCTGACTTTCAATACAAAATATAAAGAGTGTATAATTATTTACTAAGCTTAGTTTAGTTAAGCACAAACCCAGAAGTATGAGGCACATAGTGAGAAACCAATTCACAAACAATGGCTTGCTAGTCTAAGCTTGCTAACCATTACACCATACAAGGTGCCTAAAAAAGAGTGAGACCTGAAACTTACTAAAACAAATTTTAGATAAAAAATTTGTAAAATCAAATATTTAATGATAAAAATTTTCATAACAAACAAATATTTACTTTTTTAGCACAAAAAATGATTAAAACTAAATGAGAGAGTAGAGGAGTATTCAAAGTCAATGGTTAACAATTGAAAACCCTAAAAACTGACATCTACAGGGTTGAAGTAAAATAAAACCATGATCAGTTTCATATTTCCTTTCTTACCAACTAAATTTGCTGCCTCACTACATATGTAGTCATTAGAGTAAATGAAAGTTTTTAAATATTTGTTTAATAAATCTTACCTGTAATGTCAGATTTATATAAACAGTTAATTTCACACTAAATAACATACTGAACCAAAGATTCACCTCTTGTCTGTGAATCTCGATTGCTATGCAACTTATCAAGCACTAAAAATTAAATCACTGATTGTTGCCTTATACATAACTGAGACATAGTACTCATGACTATCAAATGCTATTACTCAATTTTGTCACACAGCAAACTGATAGTAAGCACATTTGAACAGGACTTTATATACTACAGAATACAGGTTCAAACAATTTTCTACCTCTACTATGAGTGAAACTACATAGTCAAAGACCTTACTTATTAAACAACCCTAAAAATAATTAAAATACATAGATTTTAAAAGAAAAAGGATTAAAATATTTACAAAGTAAAGAAAATTTTTAAAAAATTATCTACTCACACTGGCCCACTTAATGTTCCAAACATCCTTGCGCTCAAATTTGAGTCGTTCTCCAGTAAAGTCTTTGCCAGAGGATCCAGTTGAATTAGGGTTTTCCAGCTGGTAGAATGTCAGCACTCCAAAGTTATCAACCATAGCAAGAATCCTGATGAAGTAATTTTTAAAATGAAAAATAAATAAATAAAAATGCAGTAAAAAATTAAAAATCAGAAAATTTCATTTTCCTGAATAAAAGAATTAAATCAATTCTTAATAACTAAAGTAAGATATAAAAATACAATATTTTTTATAAGTGGAAATTTATATTGTAATATTTTATATTAGCAAATATTCACCATAGACAAGAAAAGTCATAAATCTTCATTTCACAAGGACACTCAAGAACAAGTCCCAAACAAATTAGTCATATTCCCTCCTTACTGGTAACCTAAAATGTTTTCTACTATCAATCCAAACTATTCATTCCTTTTAATATTGTGAAAGACTAAGAGAGTGAATAACACTTTTTGGGAAGAATTGGCATTGGTTCACTAAGCAAATGCAAAAGACTGAAACAAAAAAATTCAGCTCATTTATTCAGTTTTTGAGAAAGAGTCAATTTATAGAAATGAAGTAATCATTAAATTTTAAAAGTTGTATAATACAATGTTAACATATACAATCAACCAAAGCCAACTTACATGGAATTAGAGTTGAGAGTCATTTGCCTTGGAAGAATATTGAAGTTGTATTTATGTTCTAACATTACATGTGGAAGACTGTAATGATGTATGACTCCATTTTCTCTGGCCTAAAAAAACAAACCATTACAAGTTAGGAAATACAATTCATCACTTCTTTAATTAAAAAGAGAGTTTTACCATATATTCACAAATTAACAATAAGAAATTTCTATTCATTTTATCAATAAAATGTATCAGTGTGATAAAGCAGAATAAAGAAAATAGTAATCATATAAGACTAGAAAATATTAGGTAAATTCTTTCAGGCACTCCTTAGCATTCTGTTAATATGAAGCGTGTTCAGAAAGTATTGAGACTAAAGCTATATACTATCTGTATCCATGGAAATCCCACAGTTATTAAAAAAAATCTAATTCATAAATTCCAAGCAGGTAAAAATTTGACCAAAGATAAATAGTACAAAAGATTTACCTAGGCCACCCCACCCTGTATTAAATCATATCAAAAAACATCTTATTAAATTAATCATAAAAACTTCAAATTTAAATTTAAAAAATAATCTTTAATTCGATAGCACCAAACTTGAAAAAATTAAAACAAATATCAGCAGTCACTAAATTTAGGGGAGTTAACTCTTATTATTATTAAACAGTCGTCTACCTTGAAAATTAATTTGCTAATTTAGTGGGCCCATCACCTTTGAGCCATAGCTGAGTAATAATGGTGTAATAGTTATCGTTGTAGGAAATGGACACGGCGACACGAGTTCAAATCCTGGATGAGACTGATTGCATTTCACATAGTACTAATACCCTTGGGAAAGGTATGAATCCAATTATTCTCTCCTCCAACTATGGGTAAATAGTGGGGCAGACTGGGTTCTTCAGCCTTGTTGAGGCAATTAGACTAGGAGATGGAAAACTCTGAATTCAGACATGTTAAACTCCGCTTAAAAATTGACCTTGTGTCATATCCTGCCCGTGTGGAGGGGTTGGTAAATATACATAGCTGAGTAAACTATTTTTATTTTGTAGTGAATAAGATCCACCCTTAGTAGCCTACTCTTATGTCTTTGTGGATAACTAAGTTAAGTACCCATTTATACCAGGTAAAAGGTCAAATCTTGGACAACAGACACAGCAAGACTAGCAGATAAATGCCAACTATTCCTTCTACTTATTTCATTTTTCTGAACACTATCTATTTTACAATTTTTGTTGACTAAAAATTAACACTGAATAGTTACAAACAATAACTCTTCTTATAATATATAAATCTAAATAACAGAAAGGAAATCAATCAGTTATATTTTTTATATTATGTTATTAATATTGTCTTCCAAAAAATTTCTGGTTTGTCAAAATTTTTTTTTTCATTCAACTGAATGGCACATAAGAGATTTATCTGTCAAAATATTTTTCTTTTTTGTCAGGATCATTTTTAGTCCTGATTAAGCAATAATGCTACATAGTTATTTTATATCTTCATCATGAAGAACTACCGATAAATTTAATTAGTTATTTTACTAAATGTTAATAATTATGTTAGCAAGAAAAATAACATTTTTTTTCTTTTGAAGTTTAAAAATTTAAATCATCTATAATTAGTTATATCTTCAAATATAATAGTTCTTAAGTCTTTCATGAAAATATGATTATATGCATTATTAACAATGCTAAAAAGCTGAATTTTTTGGTTAGAGCTAGATCATTTGTTCATTTAAATGACCCATGTTTTGAACAGTTCATATGTGAATGATACATTACTAGTAGCAATCATACCCAATCAGGCATTCTAAGTGTACAATATATGGCAACTTGTCTACATGATCCATTGATTTTTGTTCTCCAATAATAATGAGATTTATAAATGAAAACTATCAAATTCACCCCTTTGAAGTCCTATGCTTTTATTCACTCTGCCAAAATTACATTCACCCCCAGGAGTCTATATAGACCACTTTGAGAGGCCAAGCTTTAAACTAAATTATCAATATACTTACAACCAAAATGACTTTATCTGATGCACAAATTGCACAAATCGGATTGGTAGTCGTCTGAAATTAAAATCAAATAAATAAATATATATATATATATATATATATACATATATATATATATATATATATATATATATATATATATATATATATATATATATATATATATATATAGGCTTTTTTTAATCAAATTTTCAAATTATAGCTTTATGTAATTTGAGCATCATACACAAAGCAACATGTAAAAGATATTCTCTGAGTAGAATGTATCATTCAATTGCTGAATAAATTTTAAATCCCACAATAACCACAGTTTTTGTTCCTAACTAATAAGGTCTTGAATCTTGATTATGACAAAATAAGTAGCACTTAACCAATGACTTTTTGACAGTTCTTATATATACTAACCACTGACTTCCTGTGACAGTGAACAAGAGTCAAATGGAGATTCCAGCAGAAAGAGGGCAAGACTTTGTCTGGCGTGTAGAGCAGAGAAATATGAAGACTTACCTTAAATTCGATGTCAGCGAAAATCGAGAAAATGTAGATTCCAGCAGAAAGAGGGCAAGACTTTGTTTGGCGTGTAGAGCAGAGAAATAAGAAGACTTACCTTAAATTCGATATCAGCGAAAATCGAGAAAATGTAGAATGTGAGTGTATTATACTTATCTGCCCTTGGCATTTTGTTATTATAGTTACCTCCCTTACTGGCATTCTTTAGTTGATGAATCATTTAGTCGAGGAATGTTTTGTTAAATAAATCCTTGTTAGGGAATACCTGTCTTGTCAACTCATTTCAATTTATTTAACAAAACAAATTCAACAGTATGGAGAAATACTTGAAACCAGAACGTTTGGACACCCCTCCTAATACACCATTGTCAAGTAAGAATTTTAATCACTGGTTTCGAAACATTTCCAAAGGATAATTGATTAGATTATTAAGGAAAATAATTTAACGGGCGTGTATGCCTATGTAGACAACATTGTCATAGTTGGGAAAAATCAGCAAGAACATGATGAGAACTTAGAAAAATTTTAAAAGATTACTACACAGTATAACCTCACTCTCAATGAAGATAAATCTGTTTTCTCTAAAACATCTATTGATTTTCTCGGCTATAACATATCACAGGGCCTACTTAGACCTGATGCAAAACGTCTACAACCATTAAGAGAGCTACCTATTCCTCAGAACAAAACCTCTCTGCGTCAAGTACTTGGATTATTCTCTTATTATTCTCAGTACATACCCAAGTTCTCTGACAAAATTAGACCCTTGATAACAGCTAATTCATTCCCCCTTGATTCAGAATCAATAAAAACATTCAAAAACTTCAAGGAGGAAATTGAGTTGAGTGGACAAAAAAGACAAGTCACATTACAAGAATAAAAAGCAAGGAAGATCTTCAATATTTTTACAGGTTACATTCTCAGTCAATATTTTTCTCAAGAGAAATAACATGAACTTCTGAAAACTCTATTTAAACATTGGTACAACTCAAGTCTACTGAACCCAAAATTGATTCAATTAAAAAGGACACATTTTCACAGCAGACTTTACATCATGATGAATTCATATCTATATATTTAATATTTTATCTTACCCAAAATCAATGTGTATTTTTCTTCTTTTCCTTTTAATGACCATACTTTAACTTTAAAATATTATCTCTTCATTGTTGAATTTGTTTTTATTATGTATTTTTTTTATTCAAACATTTTTTTACAATCGTTCTCTGACTTTTTGCTTAGTATGTTAAAAAATGGAAATTTATAGAGTGAGGCAAAAAAATTATTTTCTCATTTTTTTTTGTTAAATTAAATTGTTATTTGATTTAACAAAAATAATAAGAAAATAATTTTACTTACATTTATTTACAGGATATATAACAGTATGAAATTTAATCAAATCAGAAACAATATAGATCATTTTAAATCACTGATTTATATTAGGAATTTATTTTTATTTCTATTTGTTGGGAAACAACATTTACATTATTTAGTTGCACATTTTCTCAGCTGCCCTGTTAAACAGCACTTAGAATATGCTGATTGTATCTCCTACAGAGGAGTAAGATTCCTACCAAAAAGAGGTGTCTTGCATATAACACTAAACTGCATCTAGTAGTGTATGGATCAAATAGATCTATTCAAAAATATTGGTATTGATAGGACTGTGTGCAAAAAGCATTTAAAAATACCAACACAAAAAATGTAAATATGAATGTGCAATAAATGCCATTCCGTAACCTCTAAGCTTGATATATTGATATGCTATTAAATCAATCAATCAATCATATTTTCCCAAAGGTACACCACAATGTCTTGTAAATGCAAATAAACAATAATGGTCATTTAAAAAAAAGAAGAAAACTATACACTTATCTATTTATTTTGAATGAAATAAAATATTAAATACTGAAATATTAAATCATGTTGATGTAATACATGACATCAGATAGCATGTTGTGAAAATCTGTACCTCTGAAATAAATCAATTTTGGCTCTGATCAGCTGGCATTGTGCATAAATATTTAACAAAATTCCATGTTGCTGCTACATGACAGATTCTCATAATGCTCACATATTATCAAGCAGTGATAATATACATGCATAGCTGATTGTTAGGTAAAAATTGATATAACTTACAACATTAGCCAAGTTGAAGTCAATATTTTCATTTTGTGTATTAGGGCCAGGAACTTTATCAATGTGGAATAACCTAAATAAAAAAGAAAAGAATCATGTACAAAAAACTAAAGTAAAAAAATATACACCATACATTACAATAACACAATAAATAATATCAGTAATATTTGAATCATATAGACTTAACATATGTACTTTATGAGTGCATGTTTTAATATCTATATATAAAACTAGTAGTCAGGAAATCAGTGAGCAGAGTTCAAATCCTGGTTAAAGCTTTTTGTGTTTCACTTTGTGCTAATAGCTGTAATGAAAGGCATGAATTTATCTGTTCTCCTTCCAACTATGAATAAATAGTAGAGGGAAACTGTTTTTTTTAGTTTTACTAAGGCAACCAATCTAAGAGAAGGAAAACTGTAAATTCAAACCAGCTGTACTCTGTTTAAAAATTTACCTTGTATCATATCTTTCTCATGGCAGAGAGGGTTTGGTAAATACATACAAGAAATAAGCATTAAAGCAACTCTTAAATTATGAGTGGCTCTATAAATAGATACATCTTTAAAGATATGTTTAAATAAATGTAGATATTAAAAATTAGTTTTCTTTATTATAAATGTTTTCATTTATAGCAAGGGGACAAGGCAGAGGATCAATTGTTATCTAACTTTACTTTTAGTTTCACATTTAGAAATTATTGAATATAAACAAGAAAATGCATAACAACTTAAAATTTTTCATATTTTATAAGTATGAGGATTATTCAATAAGGGGAATTTTCAGAAAAAGCAAAATACATTTTTTAGAATTGTTTTCAATAAATGTAAACTCTGTATTTTTTGGAAATGGTTTATAGCAAAAGTTATTTTAATCTCACAAAAATATTTGTTTTCAGGCTATTCAAATCAAACAAATTACTCCAGGCTTGAACAGAGATCTGTCATCAAATTTTTGCAGGCTGAAAAGTGCAAACCATGTGAAATTTACAAAGGAACATGTGATGTGTATGGAGACACATGTTTTAGTAGAAAAATGTTTATAAATGAGCTAAACATGAATTTGCCTGAGTCAAAAAGACAGTCCATGACTTTCCAGTAAAGAAAAAGTTCCAAGCACAGAAATTAGTAATTAAGGTGATGCTGTCTTCTGGGACATGAAAGAACCCATCACTATTGATATCCTTGAAAAAGGTGCAATGATAAACAGTGCTTTCAACTACCAACTTCTTAGGCAAAATTTATTCTATTTATTGACTCTCATACAATGCAATTAAAAAAACCCATGAATAATTCCATCATTCTTTTTTTACAGTTAACTAGTACATTTCTTTCAGGACATGTACCTAAATAAAATGCAAAAAATGTAATAGGTTATCTTGATCTTCATACACAATGCTATATGAGAGTACATAGGCTTAATGAATATTCAGTTATAGAGTACACATTTTTTTTAGCATTAAAATAAGCAAAAAAAACATACATAAGAACATTCAAGAAATTTTGGATCAAAACTGCATTAGCATTGAAGTTATATTTTTCAACCAATCAGCTAAAAACATAGAATAAGAACATTCTAGAAAAACAGGATCAGAAACTAATTAACAGAAAATATTTAAGCTCTAAAATAAATAAGTAAAAATACAAATCTGATTGATCAAGAAATGTCTACCCACTTAAATTTTAGGACTGCAATAAAACTATTTTTTGATCCACTACTAAGTATAAATAATGAAGAATTAAATCAACTCAGTAGTCCGTCAGCTATCGGTCATTCAATTCATTTCTTCCACGGCCAAAAAGTAATTCCGTCTACTACCTGTAGTTTGAAAAACTTGACTAAGAAACATGCAACACGCCTTCCGTTTCAAAAACTCTCTCTCCGTTTCTTAGAGTTCCCTTTTGTCAAACCCGACTATCTCATTTGCATGAGATACCCGAGAGTCTGCGCTACTTTAAGCGAGACTAAACAAGTACAAAAGCGACTGTGCGTCGCCATTTTGGCTTTTTTGTTTTTCCTTTTCAGCCACGCGCAAGTCCGGTAAGTCAAAGTCATGATTTTTCCCCACACTACCCAAAAAGACTTTTCACTATAGGTCATGACCGAGCCGCAGATGGCCGCAGTTAAGATTCAAAGGGGAAGACTTGCGAACTTTCTTTCATCAATGCAACACGCTGTCGCCAACTTCTTAAGAAAAAATACAGTACAGATTTAACGTGGGTAAAGACAAATATTTTTATCCAACTTACTTCGGCCAACCTTGGAACCATTTATTTAAAAGACTCTATTAACATTTAAATACACACACACACGTGTGAACAATCTTATTTTCATTTAACGGGCCATAAATTTTTTCCATAAAGGCCACTCGCACATTATGTTTTTCATTTATTTTCACTCCTGTTTTGTTATGAATATTAAATTGTTTGTTTTTTAATGTTCGTTGTGTCATATTCCATTTCTTTAACGTAATTGTAAAAATTTGTGTTGTATTGTAGTGGAAATAAGCGTGAAATAATACCCATAAAATACGTGAAGTAATACCCGTAAAATATGGACGAAAACTCACTCTCACTCGCTACATGTAACCACTACAAATTGGAAAGAACATATCAACTTAAATATCCAATCACATGTTTCCACTACACAGTCCATTTTGATTTAGACAATTAAATAGGGACATAAAATATCATAGAATTACCTCCCCTGCAAGTTGTGTCCTTATTTACTTGAGCAAAATCTATTTTAATACAAAACCCAGAAGAATGACTCTCTAATGCAAACTATGAATGAGCAGATATTTTATTTCTATTAAATATTTGTAAAATAAAAGCTTAGGAGTAAGGAGAGAAAAATAAACATCTTACTTTTCACGTCGTGATCTTCGACTAGATATATGTACTGAATTGATTTTCTTTGGATTCTGGAACTGCCACATGTAGAAAGCATCCTTTGATGCAACAATAATATATGACTTGTTCATCTCTAAAAAGACTGGCTCCATCTCAATGTCTTTCTGTTCTAATGGAGTTCCAATAGAATTGCACAAAACTAGAATATACTGAAAAAGAATTAGAAATAAAAAATAAAAAATTTTATTTTAAACTATTATAGGGATTATTTATGCTTTCTTAGTATAATTTGTTTTGTTTTTTTTCTATTAGCTGGAATAGTTTTAGATGGATAATGACTAATTTTTTTAGATAAGATTTGTATTAAAACAACCTTAAAGACCAGCTTTGGTTGCGTTTGAATTTAATATCAGGTTACATCCTATTTATGTTATGATGACAATATGATGTATTCACTGGTGCTAAAAACTTATGGAGAATATGATGCTTTTTTTATTAAGGAAAATGTAATTTTCTTTTTATAAAAATATGAAATAGACATTGACTTTAAAGGAAATTCAAAAGTCAATTCAAAAGGTCAGTTAGGGACTAGTACTTGCCGAACTTGCAAATTGTCAAAACAAAAAGTAAGCAGGCTTAAAGTTTTGTCAATACATTGATCAATTTTAAATCATGACATCTCTTGCTCACCTGTTGGGGTTAAAAGGTCAAATCTTTTGATAAATTAAACAAATCTTTGATTTTTGTTTTGGTTAATGTGAAAAGAGATACTCCCCTACAAGACATGGGCTGAGACCCTTAATTAACCAAGCCTCTATATTGTGGTTTGATTGGATGAGCAATTAAAATCTCATACATGGACGGTATACTCTTGCCACAGACGTAGATCAGAGCATTTGATTGGCTGAACAGTAAAAAAGTAGTAGAATATGTAATGATCTGTGATTGGTTAGCCAATTGAGAACACTTGTTCCCAGGCAAATCCTCAATAAAAGTAGATGTTTTTAGGGTTAGATGAGAAGAGATCCAATGTCTATACCAAAGACAAAAGAATTTTTTTTTAAATCTCTCCAAGAACTAAAGCCTCTCCAGCAAAAGCCTCACTCTCAGAAAAATGGAGTAAGATAGAAAGACTTCACCAGCCAGATACCTCATTTGTCTGTCTTTCAAATACAATAAAAAGTGACAATTCATATATATATATATATATATATATATATATATATATATAATAGTTATACCATTGTGTTTCAATGAATAGTTGTTAATTGCTAATGGAGAATTTTTCTTGACCTTGAGTTGTCAACACCCAGGCAACTTGTTCCAACAAACCACCCCAGCCATCAGAAGTTCCAGATCGATTGTACCATCCATCATCCGTGGATCTTTCAAACATAACGTGGACACAAAGGGATATGTAAATCAACTAACCAGAAACACATGTGGTAGTCATGGAACTAAGACCACAATCAAGGACCACACTACCAAATAGTATTTGACTCATTACAAGGCCAAAATGTGACACAAAGTCAGTTTAGGGTGGGAGTATGCCCCCAAGAATCGAAACTCCAAAGTAGGTACTCTGTTTTCAGTCTATAGTAGCGTGACTATATATCTATCCCATTCCTTGATATACATGCAACTACTGTCCAATATTACAATAAATACATAAATCACCATTCAATTTTTGAAATTCCACTTTTGGGGAGGCACATTTATTTCTACCAAGGGGAACAGGTTGCAAAATAATTTGTTCAACCATTTTTTTGTAGTTTTATAACTACTAAGAATAAAATGTGAAGAGATAGTTTATGAGATTGAAAATATGAAGGACTACTATTTTCTTTCAATTTAATTGTCATTTTATGATCTTTTAAGATTCCATTTACAGGATTCTCCAAATTCATAGCTTGAATTAGATGTGTACTATACAAATTGATGATAAATTCAAAGAAATCCCTACCATTAACACACCTTAATAGGCTTGCTTAGATGAACTCATGTCTTTATTTGTTTTTAAACAGAAAGTGCTATTTTTCAAAAGGTAATAGAAAATGTTCTGAGAGAAGACATAGAAAATATGACTATTAATAAAGATGATAATTGTTTAAATGCAGCCAATGAAGAAGATTTGAAATCAAAAGCCAAAAGTTCAAATCCTATAAGCAATACCATTATGTTATGATGTTACCAAGTATATATTCACCCAACACCTTCACCACAAGCAGAGTGTGACACAATGTCAATTATTAAGAATACAGCTGGTTTGAATTCAGAGTCTTTTTTCTCCTAGACGGGTGGCCCTACTAAAGCTAAAGAATTCAGTCTGCCCTACTATTTACACATTATCAAGAGGGTATTCTGTTTTCCGTCTGTAGTAGCATGACTACATATCTATCTTATTTATTCATACACAAATTATATACAACCACTGTCCAATTTCACTACATACAAAATTTATATTATATAATTTGAATTATAATTAATTGCTAATAAATAGATAAATAAATAAAAGGAAGTATTCTATAAATAGCACTTAACATTTATCTCCCTTGAAAAATTATAAAAATAAGCAGAGATTTTCCATTTACTTGAAAGGATTTAGATTTTAATTCATCATTATGACAATTTTCTTCTTTTTTCTTTCCAAACAAAATATTGAAGAGTCATTGTTTTGAACTAGTTTGCTCATACCAAAATTTCTCTAGACAACTGAACCTCTTCTAAGTGTTTTTGAAGTTGCTAACAAAATATTTTGACCATTCCATTCATCAGGTGAAATTTCTGGATGGAATGTTTGCTACCATATTGCGTTATTCTACTGAAAAGAGAAACCTTTTATTTCATCCGAGTTTTAGTTGTCCAAAGAAATTCCTGAAAGTTAATGACACTTCTCAAATAGTTTGCTCATCTCTTGTCTTCATTACAATTTTTTGGCTGTAGTACCTTCCAGCCTTCCTGCATTTTGAGGCTTGACTTTCCTTGAGGGAATATAACATACTTCATCATAGTTCAGATACCTGTGGTTTAAAGATCTTCATGGCAGCTATTATAAGAGTAAGGGCAGAAAGTATAGTAGCTGAAACATTATGATAAAGACAATACAGATGAAGAAATTGATATGATAGAGAAGCATTGTATAATAAAAAAAAATGAAGCCTTCATCAATTATCTATATTAGAATGATAAGATTTTTGTACTTTTCTATGTTACTATAGCATAGCAAAACATAGCAAATTATATTATAATTTTATAGCACAATACTGTTACAAACACAACAAATGCAAATTCTTCCTTTCTCATTTCCTCACTTAGGTAAGAACTATGATGCTGAAGGAGGTGGGAGAGCTATTTCAATGACACCAGCCTTCTAAAAAAAGTAGGCAGTTCACCAGGAAACACTGGATGCATTTTTAGACAGTGCAAAAGACACATTTTTAGAAAGAATAAAAAGGTGGAGAGCAATGAAAAAGAGATTAGGTCACAAAAACACTGCCCAGAAAGAGTGAAAGAAAGAGCCATTAAGAGAGTGAATGAGTTAAAAATTTAGTGAGTGAGTGATTTAAAGTTATATGAGGTAAAATAAGTAGAAATGTTAAGATACAGTAAAGTTACACATGAAGGATAGTTTTAAAAGGAATGAAAAAATTAACAGAAAGTTTGATGGTTTAAGTCAAGCTTGAGAGAGAAAGTGAGAAGAGAGAGAGGGAAAAAGAAGAGAGAGATGAGGAGTAAAGGTTTGGTTTCTTTGCTTAATGGTATATCAATCTTTGAGGGTTATTTAATAGTACCACTACAGTCCTTCTACAAGGATAAGCTATTCTTGTAGAAAGACAGTAGTGGTTCTATTTAACCCATAACTGGAAGGATAAGGGAGTTCATACCTTTCCCAAGCGTATTAGTCCAAAAATGAATGTAATAGTGTGACTGGGGATCAAACTCACTTACTATAATGTCACAGTCCACCACATTAGCCACTATGCCATAGGGATTTCCCCGGGGAGAAAGGGAAAAAGAGAAAGTAGGAAATAAAAATCTTAAAAAAGAAAGAAGGAAATTTTTTCAATAGATTGGAGACTTGAATTATAAGACTATAATTGATAATAATTTTGAAATTAAAAAGTGAATTTTTAAAATGTTATTCAGTTTATCTTCTGAAAGAATCATTTCATAGAAATTTAATATCAACTCATTTTTACAGGTTAATTATATGAATTATAATTATATAGTTAATTATATAAATTTTCTAAAAAGAATGTGACTCAACATTGAACTTAATAGCCACCAAAAGGGCTTTTAAATAAATTTAAAATCATGGATGGAGTAATCCTACCTGACCAACTGTTTCTTCATTTTTTGTAACCAGACAACAGTATTCGCCATGAGTGATCAAACTGGTCAGACTTTTCATATATTTTATGTATTTCTGGAGAAAAAATCAAGGAAAATATATGATATAATTATGTAAATATGTTCAAGTGTACATATTTTACATTATACATAACAATCAATCATACATTATATCTTATACATATATATATTACATATATATTATTATTGAATATATTATACACATATTACATATATATTATTTAATATCTTATATATATATATATAAATATATATATATATATATATATATATATATATATATATATATATATACACATATATTAAATAATAGCCCTTATGGTAAGAAAAAAAAGCCAAGTAAATTGAAAATGAAAATATACAACGAATCACTGTCAAGGGAGAAAAAATATATATTTGGAAAAAAAAGGAAAGGCCAACCTTGTCATACCAATTGAAAAAAATCAAAAGACACGTAATTGGTTGGTCAAAAGAAAAAAAACATCGTTAGGGCTGTTAAGCTACAGTGCAAAAAGTGCTCAATACTAAATAGAGCAAAATATTAATGATATTTACTTAGTGAGTCAGGAACTAACCTACTATAGTTTCGCTTAAGTGGCTAATCAGGGTACCTAATCA